>JALPQI010021971.1:0-24449 GCA_025490895.1 Thaumatotibia leucotreta
TATTTTCGAAATTGGGATCGACGATGTGAAGACTAGACGTAGCTTCCCAAATGCCTTCCCAACCTAGCTTGATTCTTCTATTCACCTCATCCTCGAAGTTGTTCCTACCCATCTGCAATGTTTGCCCGAGGTATACATACTACCTCTCGTACTTGCACTCCACTTACATCAATGTTGATGCCACGTCCTTTCCAGATCAGCGTCTTAAATATGTCCTTCATTGCATTTGAGAACAATTTCGGGGAGATAACGTCCCCTTGTGTCACGCCTCTATGCAATCAATTGTATAGGATTTGTTTGCTGATTCTGCACTTGGATGGACATGGTGGTGGCCTCGTAGAGACATCTTATCGCTTGAAAGTATCGCCAATCTACTTGACATTGCTGCAAGGACTCCAGAACAGACCAGATCTCAATCGAATCAAAGGCTTTCTGATTGTCCACAAATGCTACACACAAAGGCTGATTATACGCCTCAGTCTTCTGTATAATTTTCCACACTGTGTGGATGTGGTCTATGGTGCCGTATCCGCTCTGAAATCCAGCCTGTTCCGGAGGTTGGAATTCGGTGAGTCTCCGCGCAAGACGGGTCGTGATCACTCTTGGGAACAGCTTATAGACAAGGCTTAGAAGAGAAATGGATCGATAGTTCTTCATTAGGGGTTTGTCTCCCTTTTTGAAGAACAGGACGACCACCCTTGTACTCCATGCCTCCGAAGTTCTCCCTTTGAATCAGACAGCGTTGAAATGCTTGGATGGAGTGTTGGAGCTCCCTCAGTACGGGTTTACCTCCTACTTTTAACAGCTGTAACACCATCCTACTTATCCAGGGGCTTTTCCATTTTTAAGATGCCCAAGAGCGACCTCGATTTCTCCGATACTGACTTCTAGCAGGTCTTCGGTGTAGTGGCGTATCAAAGTGGGTCTAGAATCCTCATTTTCGAGATCAGGTCGAGATTTATGCGAAGAGTATAATGGGCCATAGAAGTCTTCTACTTCGGAAAGGACTGCCAGCTTAGAAGTAACGACTTCTCCACGAGCTGTAGTCATCTTCGTCAGGTGGCTTCTTGCTAGAGTCCTAGAGATTGTACGAAAACCTTTGCCCTCCGGTTCTGACGATCGTTCTTTCAATCGAAAGAGTATTGGAGCAACGGAGATCGTGACGTACGCGCTTACTGATTTTGGTTTAGAGCCCGTTTCTCTGACGAAGATACGGCTGGGTTTTCACGTGGTTACTACATTAGCCCTAAATGCCCTAAGGTCTTCCCCGAAAATTTTGACTTCTTGCCCCAGCGCTGAATTTCACAAAATATCGTACCCCTAAGGATTCAAACCACATCTTGAAGGTTCTGGTTAGCGTCCGTTGTGGTTTTCGTCGTCAGGGAGAAACATTAAGAGTAGGTATATCTATTGGTTTTAATAATGAATAATACTAGATGGTTAATACGTAAATAGATACATAATTTTGTAACTTCTAGGCGTATACTTACATATCTTTGTACTCGACTGTATAACCATGATATTTGTTAAACCTTTCGAAAGGTGATGTAAACAACGATTTTAGCTATCTAAAAACATTGATCTGTCGGTATTAAAAGAAGCGTAATTTTGTGATGCCTCGTCAAAGTCACGCCGATTCCAGGCCGGTGGCGGCGTCGGCGGCGGCGGCGCGAGTTTTTTTACCGTTCCTTTATGTTTTGTTTAGAAATTTTGAATAAAACCGTTCTTTTTAAAAATTTAACTTGTCTCTTTCATTACGCCGATCACGCCGATTACGCCGCCGCCGCCGGCCATTTTCAGACCGGCGGCCGCCGCCGATGGTATGGCCATCGGCGCACACCTCTAGTGCGTAGACGACATAAAATCGCATTTTATGGTCTAGAGCATAAAAGTATTTTTTTTTCTAAGGCTAAGGTAATCGGTCCCAACAGCCAAACAGTTAAAACATTGCACAATTTTGTTGATCAATAAAATAGTATAGCTGACAAAACTTGTTATATTATTTTATTTATATTAAGTACAATATTATAATTATGTATTTTCTGTCATTAAATTGAGTAAATCACATGAAATAGATATCGATTATCGTTGAAAAATGCTCCGAAATGTTTGACTTGGCAGAAAACCGAGCAACTGTAACTCAGATCACAGGTTGAAAATTAAAAAAAAAAATTAATTACCGAGTTTTTTTTATATATTTTTCTTCTTTCGCTTTATGACAACTCCGTTGTGTAAATTGCGGTGAAAATGTATTTAACTTTCCTCGCAAACGAAGTGAAAAGCAGAGTGTACAACATGGGCATAAATGTCCATTTTTTATCCTCGTCTACTATTTTGGTCTTCGCTTCGCTCAGACCAAAAAATTGCCTCGGTTGAATGTGGGCCATTTTATGCCCTTGCTGTACAATCTACTCTTGTGGATTAATTGTCCCTTCGTCATTATTATAAGTAAATGTTATATTTTTCTGCATGCCTAAAAAGGATCTAGTTTCACAAGTAATTATTGATGTTCCTATTCTTAGTAAAGCTTTAAATTAATTTCGAACGAAAAAGAAAGTCTATATTTTGTTGAACTTTTCGATTGGTTTGTGGTTGACCCAATTATTCCAAGTCGTAGTCGTCACTCTACCGTTGAAGTATAAAATGAATATTACGGGTTTTATTAAATACATTGTTGCTACCAAAAACTAATGACGGTAATATTCCTCGAAGCTAGGCTAGGTATTCAATGACTTATGTTACATTAGGTCTCATGATTTCGAACATTTTTGCATAATGGTCAGTCGAATAGTGGATAAAACGGATTAATAGTAGGAGTACAAGTTTAGGTATGATAATTCAAATACGAGTGTAAAACCTACACAAGTACATAAGTCTCGTTGACAGGTATACCGTCCGCATTTGCCAGTAGAATCCGAAAAAAATGAAAACAAATATCTAACTTTCAATAGAATATAATATCAATAGATTTAATTGTAAAAATACTACTTGATAAATATCAATTATTTTTAACTAAAAATGTATGTGAATCAAGGTTTAAGGTTTTAAGTTGGCGATAAGACCGAAATAGTGTTCTAAATGTACGTGATTATGAAATAATCGAACGTCGAAGTGTTTAGATTTTTCTACATTTATATATCATACATAATTAAGTGTAATTTAAATAATCTCGTAATTAATGCATCATTTGCCTGGTTAATTTTTTTCACCGTATTACATTATTTACACATACACTGTATTTATTATAAAACAGAGTTATGGAATAAAACAAAACTGCACGAAAGAACTGTGCATATATTTAAATTAAACAAAAACCTGTCATTAGTAGCAAGTGACGAACCCCATTTTCACATTGCAGCACTTAGTTAATTATGAATGCGGCCACAGCATTTTGGGGTTACAGATATCCCACTTGTGATCTTTAAAACAAATGATTTCGCTCCGCAAGTACTGATTTTGTACCTATTTTTTTTAGGTTTGTAGCTTTATGTACCTACTCGTGAATTAAATAATAATACAGTAACAATACAACCAAATTCAGCAAAATGTCATTTTTGCCGGATAAAAACATACCATTATAAACTGTCTTGATGCCAAAACTACTCAAGTTTTTTTTTATAGGAGTGCGCTTGTGGTTGTACAACGTACAACTATTGTCTGGAAAAACAACTATTCAGTAGAAAATATGGCCTATTAAAAAAATAGTGTGAAGTAAATATCGGTAGCTAATAGAAATTCGAATTGCTTGCAGTATTATATATTGTCAAAATAAAGTCAATGCCTGCAATGGAACAATCGCAACAATTTCTATTTTTTTTCTAGGTCTTGAATTAATAATATGCTTATCTACTACACGACACTCACTCAGCACTTGTTGATACTCGTGCGAGAAGAGTAGATATATTATTATTTTTCACATACGAGTATATGTATAAACAGTTAATCAAACAGTATTACGAACAAATCAAATCGAAATCAACTATTTAGTAATTGAAAAAATTATACCTAAACACAAGTTATTCTAGAATGTTTCCTTGAACTGCGGCCAGACACACCAGTCGGTAGCAGCACATTTGTACCCCATTCGGTGCATATCAAATGCATCCGCTTTCTAATCCTCGATGGAAAGGTATAATTTATCAGTAGTTGTTTGTAGCTTTTTATAAGAATATTAATTACTAAGGTATTAGTCAAAGATACTTTGCTGATATCAGAATATGCCGCGAAGACAAAGCGCGCCGACAGTTCGCTGGGACGCATATTCAGAAACTAACATTGCCTGATAATCATATTGATATCTGATATTTAGTCTTGTTCCCTGTTAGCGCAGATTACATAAGTGCAAAAGGGTAGCTTTGATATTCATATTGAAGTAGTAATTCCTTAAACAGTAATGAATACATAGCCCGCAGCGTGTGATGGCCATTCACAGTACAGTGAAGTTACTGATTTATGCTAGCATCACAAAGCTAGTTTAGGAGAACACTTTGAATTGCAAACGGGATAAATGGTTCCGTGAAGATTCTAATGGCCTTTCACCTGCCATGCTTTCATATATTAGTTCCGCAATGTGTGTTTAGCTATGAGGGTGTCAATTAAACGATTTCCACTAACTTGGTTATTTTGAAACTATAGGTAAGTACTTAAATATTTTGTCATTGATATCAATCAAGAGTAAGCTAAATTAGATGGAGAGGGTTTGGGTTGAGTCGTGATTGATACCTATAGTAAAATATGTACTTTTATAATTTCAACATAGCCGTTAGTGGAAATTTTGTTTTATTGTAACTAAAAAGTCTAAAAAATAACCCACTTGGTTAACAATTGATATCAAAACTTTTTTGTAGTGTTACGAACTACTGCGTTTTTTTTGGTACATCTTACACAAATCGACCTAGTCCCACGGTAAGTTCAATTAAGGCTTGTGATGTGGATACCAAGCGACGATATATATAATAGATAGGTACTTAAATAACTACATAGACAGCCATGACCAAGGAACAAATATTTGTGATAAATAAATACACAAATAATGCTCTCACCGGGATTCGAACCCGGAACCTCCAGCTTCGTAGGCAGGGTCACTACCAACGAGGCTACGGAGGCGTTGCGAGGTCAGATTTTGTACTGAAGTTGTTACTTGCCTATGATTTAAAATATGTCTCAGGCCCTTGAGTCTTCATATTTTTTTGTGTTGTTGCAATTAATATTACTTAAGGAGGCACTATTAATGTTTTTGTTCCCTTCAACTTACAAAATTTGACACCCGAAAGCTGCAAGCTGCGATTAAAGACGATTTCACTGAGTTCATTTGACACGCTAAGTAGATACGTTTGCATGATCTATGGTATGGTGTCATATGACATCTGCGGGGTCACCTGATACCTGATATAGTAAAATACACTGAGCGGCAAAAAATATAATTGACCGCCGACAATAGTCAATGATCAAAAAAATTAAAACCCCATATTAACCTTTATATCATCTTGTCTTATTAGGTAAAGATAACGTCTTCAACATAAACACTGTTAACCCAAAAATATTACTGCATATCTTAATGTGTAATACTCTTAATAACCTAAACTATATCATAATAAAATATCTCCAAACATTTCATGATATTGATACTATAGTTACATTTGTTAAAAAAGTGCCCAACAGAACACTTTATAGTTTACACGATGATGTTGTGCATTAATAATAATATCAGAGGCATGGAAACTGATGTGATAAGGGAAAATATCTAGTCTTAAATAATCTACTTACCAAATTTGATATAAATGTTACCCTGCCCGTTATTCCCCCTTTTCCTAACGAATCCAAGCGATTGTCATCATGCTGGACCAAATGAAATATATATATGTATGTATATATAGCTATCTAGATTGGGGCACCATTATGTACCCACTCTGGTCAGGATGGTTACCTACGTGGCGATGGCGTACGACTAGCACACGAATTTTAAAGCGGACTACAGCAAAAGGGCGGTTGTTTGTATATGCGGACGAGGGTTGCTTGTTATTCGTTGTGTCAATGTGTGCGTTAAAAATACAGCCCTAAATTAAAACGGTTCCTTTGTCAGATTCTAGTAACATGATCCGATTATAATATGTCAATTTCGGAACGAAATTAAATAATTTGGTAATATAAATCGCTAATGCTTATCATTCCACAATATTCCAAGTCTGCTGTTCAAGCTATTTTATATTTCGTTTTATAAATTGAACCACCAAGGATAAATTTAGAACATAACTGAATAATGAAGAAAATTGGAGGTCGCCTACGCGATAACTCTAATTGAGTACCTACTGAGAAACGATATTGTCAATGGAATATATTTCAGTTAAGATTCGTAAACTTTTCTAAGAAACTTTTCGTATTCCAAAATTATGTACATACTCGTTTGTGATGTGAAGAACCAGTAAATAGATATCTAATTAGTAATTACAATAATAACTTTTCGATCTCAATAACTTGCCTTCTTTTTCGTATGCCCTGCGAATGGAGCAGAGGCCGCCGCGAATCATGAACAAAGTGTTGCCTTTCACTCGCACTTGTGTATTCGTACATGAGTGTGGCAGGGAGGCAACACTTCGTTTGTGTTTTGCGGTAGGGCCTCGGACTCGTCAACAGAGCTCCCTTTCAAGTTCATAGCTTGCGATTTGTAGACTCATTAATGGCTCCGTTTAGCTTTCATTTCTGATGGCACTGGCAACCTTAAACTGTATGCTAGCACTTCGCTAGCAATGAATGTGAAATGGAGTCATTGATGAATCCGCTCCGATGGCAATGTCGGTGAAAATTAGGCAAATGTCAAATGAATCGTTAGGTGTTAATTTTCATATTATTTAGTATTATGAAAATATTTGTATTAAACGGCCACTTTAACCTATTGGCAACCCATAACAAATATTTTTTGATGTAGGTATCTATTCTTTCACTGTAAAACAAAGTTTGACTATTTATACAATGTGTTACCATGATCTGGGCTTTTACGAAAATGTGTAATAATACGCAATTACGCATTACTAGCAATCTTTTTCAAGTATTAACATTTGATAAATAATTAAATTGATCGTACAGTTAATTGTATTTCCTCCAAACGATCAATGTAACGCGTGTACTGCTTGGTTGTCAAACGTTGTGAGTGGCTGCGATCTGTCATTGTCATGTTCAAATCAACTATACATTGCTTCTCAATTATTTTTTCTTAGAAAGTTAATTACTTTTAAAATTTGCATTTTTGATCGAATTATGTTCACGGTTTGGCTAAAAATTTGCATTTTGGATCGAATCATGTTCACGGTTTGGCTAAAAATCTGCATCGCATTCCTCGGTTTCAATAAAAGCCAGTGTCATGGTGACACACTGTATAGCGTAAATGATTAGCATAACCACGTATATTTTTTGTAGGTAGTAGGCATGAATTTGGATAATTTGGGTGTTTTAAATAGCGTTAATTTTGAGATATTAAAACTGGCAGTTGATAGTTCACTAGTTGCAACAGCCTTTAGAGATTTGTCTAGAGATTCTTGGTCATATTGGAATCTTTTATACGATTTTTTTGACCTTCCCATGTCTTAAAACCAGAGATCATACAAAATAAATGATTTAGTTCATTCACTGGTTTTCGCAATTTAATTAATGAACTATCTGTGTTTGTAGTAGTTCATAAAAAAATTAATAAATCAAGTATTGTTCGAACACTTTGCTAGACAGCACATTTCTATTAAATTCATAGAAAACCAAATCTTATAACAACTACTAAAACGTCAGATATGGAACAAACATTAAATCACGCAATTCCAGTGAATAAACTCCCCCGTTCGGTCACTAGATTTAAGCCATTTTGAGTTCTAGTGGTAGAACACTGGATTAAAAGCCTCTACTTGAAACGAAATCACATTAAACTATACTTTAATAGCATGATCATAACCTTCTGGTTACAAAAAAACACGCATTGTACCTGGGAGATGCACGAAACGCACACAATAAATAACACATTAAACACAACGTAAGCTTACCTCAATCCTTATAACACCTCCATATAAAAAACGAACCGGCGTAACGTGCCCACTTTAGATCATCGCCATTTGGACACTGATGCATATGAGTTGATGTAAAGGCTACCAGAACTTGTCAAATAATATTCCTACACGAAAAAAAATATAACACGTAGTAGAAATGTACAGAAAAGTTATTTTACGAAAAAAACTTGCATTTTGTTCCTTCACTGGATTTGTTCATTCACTGGAGAACTTACCCTACGTTCGGTTATGCGTTTAAATTTGGAACAGATTTTAATATTCTAGTGGGTCTCTATTCCAGTATCCATAAATATTAAAATAGTAAACGACATGAAACGACATGACAATATGTTTTCCTTATACAAACCATACGATATACAATCTCGATTAATAAGAGAATAGGCACCACATGTGTTTGTATGGCTGTTATAATGACTAATATTGAGATACAAAATCATTAGTAATCTAAGGTTACGTCGAAACTTATTGGCGATGGACATCCCTTTAATAGTGTGAATGTACGCCCACTTAAATAGTAACCCCCTTATTCATAAACGTCTCCTAACTTAGCCAGCCGATTAGTATTGATTGACCATTTCAGTCTTATCAGAGTGCTTAGACAAGTTGCCAATCGCTAACGCTTTATCGTCAATTGTAAACGAAAGGCAGCTAACTGTATTTGTCGCACTAATATGAAAGAGTGACAGAGAGGGAAAACTGCGATACGGTACTAAGCGTTAGCGATTGGCCACTAGGCTAAGCTTCCAGCTAGACATATTCATATTCATTTATTATTAAATAAAATTAGGATGTCAATTAATTTACGATTTACATAAAAATAATCTATTCAACATATTATACATATTATTTAAAAATTAAAAAAAAAAGAAAATATACCTACTTTAAATTAAATTAAATTAAATTATAATTTTCATATAAGATAATTTTCATATCATTTTCATAGAAGTCACGGTGGCACTAACAAAATATTGCGAGAGACTTCTTCCACTAGATATGATTTTTATCGATAAGTTATTTTTTCTAATCTCAGAAGTAACGTAATGAATTCGTGATAAATTAATCTAAATTAGGCTTAGTAGTAAAGCAGTTGAGAATTATGCTTACATTGGATGGAAATGGATCAATAATGAAAACATAGTTGCTAAAGTAGATTTTTATTATTACATGTCCTAAAAAATACATAGATAATATTGCTGGGTAGTAGTAATCTGCATATTTTAGTTATTTTCTATTCATCCCCTGAAAATATCAGCTTCTGAGAAATGTCATTTCGAAATGAGTATTCACTTATCGATGAATTTAATAACGGTAGGAAGTCCCTAGCTAATTGACGTTATTGTCACCGCGACTTCTATGTCTGCTTATCACTGTCTATAATACGAAAGGAATAAACAATAAGGGTGCTTAGACAAGTTGCCAATAGCTAACGCTTTGTAGCGTATCGTAGTTTTCCCTCTCTGTCACTCTTTCGTATTAGTGTGACAAAGACAGTTAGCTGCCTTTCGTTTACGATTGACGATTAAGGGTTAGCGATTGGCAACTTGGCCAAGCACCAAGCTGACGTTTATATCACACAAAAAAGGCCCATTGGATGTCGAGTTGCGGGTTAAACTAAGTAACTAAAGGACTAAAGGAGTCGTTTATAAATAAGGGGATAACTGTACTTATAGTTTGAGTAATTTTCATTGTTGTTTGTTAGCGCGATGAAGCGCCTACGCGAGGTGGATTGGGGGAGCATGCGGCGGGACGGCCACAACATCTTCACGAAGCTCATCCGCACCCGCGACCCGCGGGACTCCGAGACCACGCAGGAAATAGCCGTGCCCGGCAAACAGAAGCTTTCAGTGAGTTTGTTGTTTTTGCTATTGGTACTTCCATGCAGGGATCGGACACCGGTTTTTTCTCCATACAAAAGAACAGTTCGAATTCCGTTCTTTTTCGAACTCCGGTTTATTTTTTTTGTTAATTAGAGTAATTCAAAAATATCATGTTAATAGTTACATAAAATGTTGAATACTACATAAGGAGTGTAAAACATTTTACGATATTGAGCTATTTCGAGATTTTTCTAAAAAACCGGTTCCGATCCCTGCTTCCATGAGTTGAGGTCACGCACACAACATATCATGAAAACACAAGGGGAAATAGAAATTAGGGTTTTTTCGTACTTATAGCAAATCTAATTGTATCTTAAAGATTGATCAAAATAATTGTTCCAGGCATTTGCTTCAATATTTTAACGCAAAGTCCCATTAAGTGATTAATGCTTTCACTATTTTTTTTGCAACTAGTACTTTATTTTAATGTGTGTTATAAATTATAATTCACTTCAACCACTTCAACTGTGGTGAAATTATCTAGCTATACACTAGACCTTATACCTATTGTAATAAGGTCCACAGACAGATATAGAAACAGAAAAGTATTGCTGTTAGTACTATGAATAGACTCAGTAATAAAATAATTTGAAATGAAATGAGAAAAAATCCTTTGAACTCATAGTTTTTAATCATCTACTGACAGGGATTGTTCGACCAAGTATATAAATATAAACTCCGGCATTTCCATATTTCTCTTAAATTTTCAGTATGCTCGGAATACTTCTGTAAACAGCCATAACCAAGATAAAACATAAATGTAGCCCGTAATATATTGTAATTAAAATGTTTATTTTAATTAACTACATGCTGTTTTATAAAGCTTCATTTCATATTTACATAGCGTGTATTTTTGATATCGCCTAAATAAGTTTTAGCGCTATTTTAAGTTCGTACTTAGGTACCGAAGTCTTAATTACTAACCGTAATGTTTTTTTGGAAATGTATGAATGTAATGCGAACGTTAATTCGAAACATGGCAGTAGCGGCTGCCAAAAATGACATCAGAGGCCGGGAAAATGAGGATTTCGTTCGCTAGGCCGGATAGGTAACGAGGCCGGGAATTCGTTTTCACACCGAGGCATGTATATTACATTTCTCAAACATACAAAGAAATACAAAAAAAATATGACAATGTTGTCGAAAAAAAATTTTCCGTTTCCATCCCAGTGAGTTACTGCGCCCTAAAAGCGATACTTCAGAGTCTATTTTAAGGAAAGGACAATATTTCATTGCACGTTTGAGAAAAATTACAAAATTACAGTTTTGCCGTTCTACAGGTTAGCTAAAATCAATAACAACAAGATTTTGGGACGCATGATCGAAAACCTAGGAGATTTTTTGGAAATTAGATCGTTTCAGAACTGGTAGTGTAGAAGTTCTGAACAATGTACCAAACCAACCAATATTTGTATTACCAATATGCTGAATTTCGAATCTGGGTCATTGTCAGATTTAGGTTATAGCTGTTAATTGTTGACCACCGAGTAAACACTTTTTTCTCACTGTCAATGAGCCATTTATACCGTTCGTGGGTATAATTAATAAAAGTAATAAAATATGGCTGACCTTCCATAACATTTGACTTCTTTGACACTCGTGAAACACGTTCGTATATGTCATAATTATAATTATACGTTAATAGGTAATAAATACTTACACCAATATTTTTTTCTTTTTAGGACTCGTTTTTTTATTGGATTCTACTGACAAAATTTTATAGTATACGCTGTTGAATACTGTTACTCAGACATCCAAGTGTTATTCAATCAACTCTTAGGTACCTAAACTAGGTATTAAAACCATGAAACAATGCTAGATAATGGATTATTTCTTTGAACGGCTTAGTTTACTTACATTGGTCGCAAATTCCATTGACGGAGACTTTAGTGGAATCGTTGCAATCAAAACGGATTATTAATAAATTATGACGAATAATGATTTATACCTACTTTTAATTAATCCCTGAAACCAAGCCGTATAGGCAGTAGGTATGATGGTCGCTTGAATCGTTTATCCGCATTTCCATCACGTTCTGACAAGTAGGTATGCATCGCGAGGGTGGTGGGTAGCACGGTAAACGGTAAATGCTTTACCATGAGAACCTACCAGAGTCACGTTTTATAAGGTTACATTTTACAATTTCGCTGTTTGCCTCTCTAACGCACGCACATATTGGCTAAAAAGAGAGGAAAACAGCAAAATTGTAAATTGTAACTTTATAATACGCGACCCAGGGCGGTTACCATGACGTACTAATGCGGTTCAGTTTAGGTCGAGAGAAAGCGACAAGGCTATACGAGTCGTATATCACTGTCCCTTTCCCTGAACCTAAGATGAATCAGTATGTCATGGTTAACAGTATGTACTGGTAATTTCAAAAGATATTATAGGCTCTAAATTATTAATATCCCAGCCGGCGCGGCGTTTAACAAACATGCGTTACATTGACTAGTGGCATTGAAATATTGTTATTAAAAACAAATTTTAAACTACCAGTACTTGAAAATTAGATTACCCATTGTCATAAAAGCCCGCATGAGGGTAACAAACTGTATAATACGAGTATAATAATCAAGACACTGTACCTGTAACTGTATACGCCGTGTTTTTATTGATTCCCGCTAAACTGGACAAGTTACTTGGTACATTAATAGAAGTTTCTTGGTATATCAGCTTTTGTTTATTTCGCATAAATATTTTTTTTTCGTTTTCATACATAATAATTGAGATAGCAAGTGTGAGAGAACCTTAACAATAAGATCTCAGGTGACTGACGGCTGCTGACGGCATATGTCAAAATAAGTAACTATAGGATGTAATAAAGGTTGCAATACACTTGTTAAGTCATTAAGCTTATTTTCTTAATGACTCAATAACAGTAAGAGTTAAGATACTAGTTTCTTATAGAAATTGATATTTTTTGACCTTAATAATCTTCCCTTTAATTTAACTGAAATCAATAAAAACACGGTGTATAAATACGAGCTAGCGGTAGTCAATGCGTTGCCTACGTTGTGTCTCGAATTCAAAGAAATCAGATAGATTTCATGGGCATATTCGGTATCATAATAGATATGTACATACATGGGAATCTCAAATTTTAGTATGCGCGGATGCTCCAATGCAGCCGCACTCCGTAGGTATAATTTCTACGTGCCTCAATCAAACGCATAATAACAAAAACATAAATCATAGTAGGTACTTATACTACGAACAAATAAAACATGGAAGCCGCACGCCATAGTCGCCATACTAAATTTTCTTCCAAACACGGTCCTGAATTTTAGTTGAGAAGTGTCACTCCCTCTTCTATGCATCACGGTAATTGAATGTCAATATCAACCTATAAAAACTTAAACAGCCATTTGAAAATAGTTGTGATTGGTCCAGTCCATCAAAGTTTTGATTGGCCATATTCAATAAACATTTGTCAAAGATGTTGCGCCCACATACGAGTATGTGCGGTGTTAAGAAAAGCGCTATGTCCTGCCCATCTTGGCACAATTGAACAATTGTTTTTGAGGGCATTTTTGAGCTGGCGTTAGACGTCCATGTTATATAAATGGTCGCAGTACTTATATAAAACATAAAGCTAACTACTATAGTTAAGTTGAGCTTTTGATTCAATTCAGTGTGAGCTTTGTGGTTAATAAATTTAGAGAACACTAGAACAACTGTTTGATATTGCTTATACGCCCATCAGGCATTAAGCATATGGCCAAAAATTTTCATAGCACTTTGTCATAATATATCCGTGACAATTGAAACCATGCTGTTGGTATCAAATCTTTTAGTGGGTATACAAATTAAGCATGACATCTCGTAGTCGCAAAAACGGAAGTACAAGTTGAGTGAAGTTGGTCCAGAGCTTCAACTATTTTCGTAGGCACCGGACGTCCGACAGACATTGTTGGTTCTGCCGAGTTGACGACATGTTTGTGTCTCTGAAGTGGCCTGATGCTTACGTTAATGTATAAATATTTGTATAATCAAAAGTGTAATAATTTAAACACTAAACCAATATTTTAATTAATTACACATTTCATATGAAACACAGTTTAATTGCGTACCTACTTACTTTACATGAACATTTATTATTTAGCCTGACGAATCGTGATATTTAATATATTGTTCGCTTAATGGCTTTTAATCTACGCAGGTAATTATTGTTTTCGTTAAAACAATACGTAACATTTTACAGCATAAAAATCAGCTTTATTGTATTCACGTTCATAGATCACACCTGAATCGTGTTGATTAACCGAGGAAACAATCCAATCCAACTAGAATATTATAAGCCTGAACGCGGACGTTTTATTTTAATTTCAAAACGATTCACGTTTCCAAAAGGGCTTGTTATTGTACATGAATAAATGGTATTTCTTGCACTACCCGATCTTTATCGCTCTTGTGATGCGAGTAAAATATAGGAAAAGAAACAAAAAAAAATTGTCTCGAATCGAGTTGTACCTGATTGGCCTATTGTCATCTAATACAAAATAATATTTGTCCAGCGATGCCTGACGACGATGGACCTAGTCTCGCTGGGCGTGGGCTCCTGCGTGGGCACGGGCATGTTCCTGGTGTCGGGGCTGGTGGCGCGCAAGTTCGCCGGCCCCGGAGTTGTCTTCAGCTTCATCATCGCCGCAGTGGCTAGCATCTTCTCAGGTACATTATTATTACTTATGAGCCCATATTTTCCCATTATTGAGTAAAGGCCCCTATTATATTCTTGCGTAGGATGCATACATTCTCACAATTTTCCCTGCAACTACAGAAGCAAAGCTCGTCGAGCCTAACATTTTGTTCAAAATTTCCTTCGAAAAATATTGAACTGTTATCTACATATTTACATAGATGTCTTATGAATTTATTACTATTATGCTCACTACTGTTCCTATTATGATGTCTTGGTCGCTTAAAGTTTTTATATTTCTAAAAAATAGTAAGGGGTCAGATTAGTTTACATAATAAAATATAAATAAAAATTTTGGTACCTAAATCATTTTTAAAAAATTCGTAAATAAGGCACGGGTGCTTATTAATTAGAGTCTGTCGCTGATCTTAAATTTAAGATTAATATGCTGATATTCATTTTATGTGACAATAAATGAAGTGACTGATTGGGCATTAAAATGTCGATTGTTGGTATATTTTCCTTTTGCTATTGACAATCGATCGTCCTGGGTGTCACTTCCTAGAAACTTGACCTGTTTCTACGGTTTCAAGTAGTTTCACTTGAGGAAACGTTGATGTTTACGTACTTATATAAATAACCAATATTTGTATTAGTTTACAGCTGTGCTCAGATCAGCCACTGCAATATCTCTCTATAATAACTACAAGAAGGCTATAGTCCTTAAGCTTATTGTACAGATTCTAGAGGTATATTAGCTACTTGCTGTGGGTTATCAAGTTCTGTTACTATTGTTTCATCTGTAAAATATGACATTTCAATCCTGACGGAAGGATTGACACCCTTATAATTTTCGCAGTGTCTGTCTGTTTATCCGTCCGTTTGTCTACGGCTAAGCTCAGTTACTTATTCATGAGTGCAAATCGTGATTGACTGTTAAACTGGTAACAGTAAATTCTCAGTTCTCTAACGAGTCCGTACACCCTGCTTCAGCTGCTTTAAGCTGTTCCCCTCCTCATATTGCATGATTTTCACTCCTCTTGTCCAAAACACGTCAACTCGTCGACCATGCAACAAGTATACTTGCTAAAACTTGGCATCCTATTTCTAGTTAAATCCAATTCATCTTAACATTAGCATGAATACGAAATACTCGTATTTAACTATCGTAATATTATTCTATGGAATTGACCCTCCGTCGGGATCGTATCTGGTGCAACAGATCTCCCTGGCCATTCAATGTGATAACGCTGTCAGGGTTATGGGGACGTTTGGGCCAGGTATGATCCGGAACGGTTCCCTAGTGTAAATGTATCTGTCATTTATGATGAGGTCTGTTTCGGATTCTTTTACTGATGTATATGAGACAAAGCCGGTTGTGGATTTTTATGTGTAGCGTAGCCCCTTGGCGAAGCCTATGTTGCGTATTTTTATATATTATGTTCTTTTCTGTATTATTTTAATTTTGTAAGTGATCTCTAATAAAATTATCACTAATAAAAATAAATCTATTAATAAGACGTTTATTTCAAGTCTCTTTTTCTTAAAAAATTGACTAAAATCCACTGAACAGGTAACGATACTCGTATTACAAATTGTTTCCAATTATATTTGCGTACTGTTTCGATCGATCCGGTTTATTGTGAATTGAATATACTTGGTTGATTTTATCGTTATTGGAACTTCCTAAGTACCTGTCAAATAACTTCGTAACTCGAATGTATTTATGATTAAAATAATATCCCTATTGCAGTAGTATTGATACATTAAAAATAAATAAATTTATATGTTAAAAAAACACAAACCGTAAATCAGAATTGTAAAATCTAATTCGGAAGAAACCAATAAAAAGAAACTATCACGATAGTCGTCACATTAATAGATCTTACTTGCTAAAATGCCTTTTCCTTTCCTTACAAAATATTAAGCTCAACTACTATTTGTCGAGGACAAACGAATGTCAACGGGATTTCAGGTTTATAAGACGCTTACGAATATCGCTAATTGTTTTCATCTCTCTTTGATGCCAAGATACTAGAAGTCAACTGTGAATCAAGTAGAAGTCCTTAAGTTAAATAGAATACTTACAAAGATTCCGAGTCCGAGACATCTACGGGCTTATAATATTTCCTATTTTCCGTGTATCCTCGATCGTTGCCGTCATTTTCTGACTAGTACAATAAGACTTGTAGCACAATAAACAATAAAAGCGGAACCATCATAGCCAATCACAAAATGCCAGTGACACATGACAAAAACGTCAGTCTGAATGTGTAATATTTTTAACCCATCCATTCCATGCTTACATTCCATTTGTTTTGAGTAACAAAGATACTTGATACAAACATGTCAATGTGTTGTCAGCCTCCGTAGCCTAGTTGGTAGTGACCAAAGAATGTAGTGACCCTGCCTACGAAGCTGGAGGTTCCGGGTTCGAAACCTGGCGAAGGCATTATTTGTGTATTTATTTATCACAAATATTTGTTCCTTGGTCATGGATATCAATGTACGTAAGTATCTATATGTATCTATCTATTATATAATTATATCGTCTCCTGGTATCCACATCACAAGCCTTAATTAAGCTTATCGTGGGACTAGGTCGATTTGTATAAGGTGTCCTAAGATATTTATTTATTTAAATATTACGTTTGACTTTGGCTTGACATCTGACATTGACTTTGAAAGTTTTAATTCGTTTTACTTGTCTCTCATTTTTCCTTGAGTACCTAAAGCTTGTCAGTGCAAAAGTATTCGTGTAGATATTATTCGAAATATTTTTTGTAAATGGGTATCTATTACGGCGCTTATTGCAGTATTTATTTTATAGCAATTGTCAATAATTTTATATTGTAAATACCTAAGGCTTTGTAATCAATAAAATGTTTATCTGCGCAGGCGCATGTTACGCGGAATTCGGCGTGCGCGTGCCCAACACCACCGGCTCGGCGTACACCTACTCCTACGTGACCGTCGGCGAATTCATTGCCTTCGTCATCGGCTGGAACATGGTCCTTGAATATCTGGTAAGCTTATCCAATTATTGTGTTGGAAGATATCTAGATCCTTATTTGAATCATTATACAAAGAGCACATTCCTGGTATTGATTGAAGTAACGTGTGAAACATTATTTGTAGCTAAGCGAATAAATGTACGGTTAGATCGGTTTGGTACTTTAATAGTATTTTAACGGTAACAATATGAAGGCTATACAAGTTGAGTACCGGGTTTAGGCCACAAGGCTTGCCGAGTGGCCTAAGTAAGGTACGAGACTTGTATATATAGACTTCATATTGTTACGACTGTATACAATACTTTTTCTAGGACAGCCAAATGCATACCTAGTTGAGAACAACACAATGGGTTTCATAACTACTTAAATAATGAATGGCAATATTTATACCGATAAAATACCTACATACTTACTTGATTAGGCTTAAGCTTAGTCTTAAGTTGTTATTTGTGGACTGATTTAATGATTTTATATGAATAAAACTATAATAAATCTGAAAAAAAACATACCTACAGTTACCAACACACAACTAAGAGTAAAATAAATAAACTAATTTTGTTCTTTAGTTTAAGTACATAAAATCCCGGTATTTGATCATCAGTTCATCTGAATCACTCATAACTTAACTTTCTGCACAATTACTTCGACTAAACGAACAAAAACGCTAAAATAGTTTTACTAAGTTTTACAAACGAACATAATTATAATTTATGCCAAACACGTCATAGACAAGATACGAGTAAAAAGAAAATAAGCTGGTTCTCAAATACAAAAAATGTGGTTGCGTTCAAGAATATCTAAATGTCAAATTATATGATAGATAGATAGATAGATTGTAATTTATTAAAACGCATTCCAGTTTATTCTTACTTGTTAATTTAAATCATGAAACTAAAAATTACATTATATTTTTTCTACTCCAGCACTTAAATCTGTCAATGACAGCCGTACCTCAGCGGTACCGAAATTAACGTCATTTGCGTAACGATAAGAAAGTCTACTTGTCTATAGGTTCACATGTTAACTGCTGAGCATATAATATACATATACGAGTGTTGTTATTTTTTCTATGTACAAAATCCATTTATCAGGTTTGTTTTCATTTTATTTATTTTATTTTCTTTATTGGAGAAATAACATAAGTAAGTGACACAGCAGTATTTCACATTTTGAGACATAAATATACAAGAATACATAAAACTTCCTTAAATTTTGTCACTAAAACATAAGTAAGCACATACAGGAAGCAGACTTGTATGTAAACAAACAACATTTCTAGTGTACTATACACGGTACCTACAGTATTAAAGCATACATAGAAAACAATAAGGAGAATAGAATTATTAGGGTAAGAGTAATAATGACTACTTAACAACAATAATAATGGGCTAACCAAGTTAGTACAAGTTGGCTAGTGTAGAACCACATTTTGTCTTCTAATGGTAATGGCAATATTTTGCATCTTATCGAAATTTATAATTGTTTAAAACCATGTACCTATTATGTTCGTTACCAACTATATTAAGTATTTTTAAAGCTATTTGCAGTAGTAAATCACATCACATCACATCATCAGCCTATGATAGTCCACAGCTGGACGTAGGCCTCTCCTATTAACTATGCGTATAGACGCATTAGGGTGTAAATGCCCATAATCGCCACGCTGGGCAAGCGGATTGGCGATCGCAGTAACGTGTCCACTATGATGACGCTGCTGCCCATCATCAATCTTTTATCAAATAATGGTCAGTGAAACTTCAATCCCTTAGTCGACTCTTACGACACCCGCAGGAGGAGTTGGGGTGGTGACAAATGTATTCTTACTGCCGTCACCACACGGCTAAAAGCTACCACGGCTATTTACTTAGCTTTTTAAAAATAATTAAATACTTATGTTACTTTTTTACTCTTAGTTATGTGTTGGTATCTGTAGGTGTGTAGATATTTATTGGTATAAAATTCCCATTCATTATTTAAGTAGCTTATAGTAATGAAACTTATTTTATTGTTCGCGAGTAGGTATACTAGGTATGTTTTTGGCTATCGTAGAAAAATTATTGTATACAATCGTAACAATCTGAAGGCTTTACAAGTTTACCCTTTAATTAAACCCGGCACTCAGCTTGTATAGCCTTCATATTGTTACCGTTATATAAAATACTATAAAACGCTACTCACTACTGCAAATGAAAACAAACCTGATAAATGGAAGTTGTACTTAGATTTTTTTTAACAGAACTCCTATATATCAACTCCATTTGATTACTGCTCAGCAGTTATCATATGAAGGCGTGTATTGCTTATTTGTCAACGATTATTAATGTTGCTACGATTAGCTGCGATCTATCATTGTCAAGCGCTAATTAACAATTTATTTTGAAATTGATTGCTATACACTGAACTTTTCTTAAAAAAAATATCACTTCTACAATATAGTTTTGATTAATGTTCACGATTTGGCTGAAAATGTGCATCTCATTCCTCGGTTTCAATAAAAGCCTGCATAATGGTAGCATAATGTAGAAATATAACGACTAGGATAAGCGCTCTTAATCGTTATTGGGGTTGGGATCTAGGCGTTGTTTATTATTCAGCGAAAACCTTCACGTATAAATTCATTTTGAACTCGGTGATTGCTCATGAAATTGAAACGGGGCGGAAATATCCGCTCGGCCGCCCAATGTAATTCTCTGTAAGACTGCACTTAATTTCGTATGATAATATTAAACATTATTTTATTCATTATTCCGTTCATTTAACACATCATAGTAAAATAATAATATGAAACATTGAAAACATTATTACAATTTTGGTTTTCAGTATTAATTAGTTTATTTTCCTACAGTACATGAATACCGAATTGTAGTAAATTGAGGCCCGCAGGAACAGCATTATCATAAGATTATACTAAAGTAAATGCTTCTTGGAATTTTATGCAAGAATTTTCTTAATAATGTGTACCTATGTTATACATGTAACTTTAAGTAATACATTGCGAACACTGCACATTTGCACAATGTTTCTAATCTTCTCAATTAATGCTTTGTACACAAATTATGCGCGGTTTATTCGGCTCTTTTTAACCGCCTCCTGATTAATATTTGGTGAGGTTTTGGACTACCCCCTCCTCCCCTACATAATCTCATGTATATTTGTACCTAAATAGTAAATCATTCAAAAGACATCTTCGCTCTCAGGGCTCACACTGGCGAATTTTTCATTCACGATAGGCATCATATAGGTACAAGTAAATTATCACGCTTCAAAATTACGTATGACTTACGTTGACTAGATACTTTACGTTGACTTACCCAGTGTGGCGATTATGGACATTTACCTTCTAATGCATCCATGATGCATCGGTAATAAGAATAAGAGAGTTCTTTGTCCAACATTGCAGTGGAGTGTTACAGGCTGATGGTGTATGACTAGCTACTTAGTTATCTTGAAGTACGAAGTTCAAGAAAGTAAGAAAAAGCAAGTACATACCCATTTCATACTCTTTTTTTACTGATTGCATATCATTTAAAGATATTAACTATTTATCAGTAGTCAAACGGCATTTTCACGTTTGATTTGTATCATTATTAAAAAAAACCGTTATGCCGAGTGCCTTTTTTTGGGGTCATTGTTAATGTCAATCAACGTATAGTTCCAAAGTATTCAATAAATCAGCTTTTCGTCAGTAAATCAGCTTTTCGTTAACAATATGTTTCGAGCGAGACTTTTCCACCAACCAATGTGCAGTGAGTGTAGAGAAATTTTCTACAATTAGATAGCTACCTATTTACCGATTACAAACTTAAATAAAACTCATATTTTAACGTTTGTCGTTAAAATAGGAGTAATAATCGTAAAAGTTTAAATTAAATAACGCTTTTGTGCATTTACTAACAGCGCTGCGTTTCATATTTGAATTACGTGAACTATGAGCACTGCTACAAACAAGAGGGCTTTATTCAAGTTTTTTACCTACACTCCGTTTAATTCCTAAAGTTACAGCTTGCACAATACCTGGAATATTCCATTATATTGTAGTGAAATCTGCTTTTATAACTGCAAATTGTTCTCACGCGTGAAGGAGTTGGAGGAAGAGTGGCTTTAGAGCGCTCTATTAGGATCTCGTTAAAACTATCATCTTACTACACCGAAAATGTATTTCCGAAAACCTCATATTAAAACCGTATTTATTTTTATGAGGCCTTCTTTTTTTAATAGATTTACTCGTAGTAAGTACTTATAAAATACCGGGAAACATGTTTATATAAATAAAGAAGATTTAATACTTTATGTAGATACACTCTTAAATACCTGAAAGACTAGTGCACCGATGAATGTTTATTCTGTATAAAATAAAATTTAAGTCAATATTTAATCTACCCGCGAAAAGGTTTATTTTTCATCAAAAGCTTATTTTTCATTATAAAATGTAGTGTTAACGAATACAGAATTAATCTACATTTTCGAAGTATTCAAAAGGTAGATAAATACCTACTGTGCTCTTTGTTTTTTCGGTTGGATGGAGGCAGTTCAACAACAATATCCTTTCCCCGGCAGCATAGTGATTTTATAGTGTTTTTTAATGTGACAAAATGAACCTGTGAGCTTTAATTTAAGCAATAAACGCATTTTCCCTTTAACGCGTATAATGCACTGCACTCTACGTTATTAAAATCTCCCAGTAAAATTGCTCTAGGCTTTTAACTACTTTATTAGTTTTATGGCTATCTATGTTAATTCTTCTCTAATAGACACTGAGGCGTTTGCCTCAGTGTCTATTAGAGAAGAATTCCAGTAGGCATGCTCTTGTTCTTGCGAACGTAACATTTGATACGTATAAATAAATAAAATTTTATGTGTGTTAGTCTGTTTCTTTATATTGCTCTCAATCATATTATATAACGCCGGAGGTGGGATTCGAATCCACGTCTTCAGCTTTCGCGGCTGATGCCTAAATCACTCGCTTAGCATCTAATAATTAAAACATGCACTACATAATAACATAGTTCATAACATAATTTACATATAGATCATAATTTACATTAATATGTACTTACAGCGAAATTCAAAGAACTTACGCGTCAAACAATTTATATTAATGGCAATTTTATACAATAAAAAGTTTTAAGATGAATACGTGATAAGTAGGTAGGTACACTACACTACATTTGCATCTGGCCATTTCTCCGAGCGTTTCAAGTCAACTACGTCTACCAAGATATCCAACAAAATTATGAGATACCCACGGAAAACGCGTAATAATGTTGTCACCAGGGCTGGATTCAGGAGGGGGGGGGCAACCGGAGCTACTGCCCCGGGGCCGCCACATAAGACGGGCCCCCACAATAGAGATTTCGAAAAAAAAAATTTCACATTCCAACTAGTAAACACTAGTAACTATTTTTTTTTATTATTATTGAAAGTGATCTACTCCGAGAACTAGATTTCAGCGAAATCATTAACGATTTTTCGGGGAAAAAAGCTCGGAAGATTCCGTTCGTTAACGCTAAAATTTAATTTCAGATAATTCTCGTTTCGTATTATATTTATATGTTTGTTAAATAATAAATACTTGTTTCCACAATAAAATATTTATTGAAAAACTTGACTGAAGAAAATTGTCTACTTTATTTGCATTTGCGACGCCTCTGGTGTTGCGGGTGTCCATGGGCGACGTTAATCGCTTTCCATCAGGCGATTCGTCTGTTCGTTTGCCACCTATAGCATAAAAAAAAAAAATAATTGGGGGCCGGGGGGCCTCCACTCCTTTGTTGTCCCGAAGCCTCTCAACCTCTAAATCCGGCCCTGGTTGTCACGGCGGTTGAAACGCTTGGAGAAATGCCCATCTTGACTAATAAACTGTTGGTGTAGATCGGCACGAGTGCCTGTGCGCGAGCGCTGAGCGCCTGCTTCGACTCCCTGTGCGACGGCGCCATCACCAAACATCTAGCCGCTATATTTGGCACCATTTTCGGTAAGTTGTCTTTATTTATTGTGATGTGTAATTACACTAGTTACTAATTATAATAAGTTGTACTCCTTGTGCGACGGCGCCATCACCAAACATCTAGCCGCTATATTTGGCACCATTTTCGGTAAGTTGTCTTTATTTAATGTGATGTGTGGGTCATTGTCAGACCGAAAAACAAAAGTTGTCCACTCGGTGGTCAAAAGTTAACAGCTTTTATAAATCTATGTTACGATTTGATTGCATAGGGATATAGACCGGGGAACCTAGTTGTACCGGCAATTGTTTCATCCCAAAATTAGTACAGGAATTCCTTAACTTTAGGCATGTCCACCGAAAAGACGATAACCTAAATCTGACAATGACCCGTGTAATTACACTAGTTACTAATTATAATAAGTTGTACTCCTTGTGCGACGGCGCCATCACCAAACATCTAGCCGCTATATTTGGCACCATTTTCGGTAAGTTGTCTTTATTTATTGTGATGTGTAATTACACTAATTACTAATTATAATAAGTTGTTGTTATTGTTGTTGTATTCTGGCAATTTTTTCTGCAACTTGACATCAATCGTGCCTATTTTGCGTGGCCCCAACGCTGGCCAGTACTTGTTGGGGACTTCATGTACGCCCTTGAATTATTATTAGTTATTTAGTTTTTATTATTGTAAAATTATAATCTACCTAGATCATATAATAATGTCCTGTAGAACAATGAATTTAACCAATAAAGTAATCAATCAATCAATATCACACTTGCTCGATTTCAGTCTCACACTAATTTTATGAATCTTACAAGTTTTATAGATTATAAATATATGTCACCGTAATATTGTAAATAGCGTAAAATTATAATTTACCTAGCGAAATTGTAAACTGTCGAAAGATTGTCAATGCGTTA
>JALPQI010021972.1:0-14023 GCA_025490895.1 Thaumatotibia leucotreta
GTGCTTACCTTTGCAATCAATTGTGAAAGACTGCGACGAACTGCTGAAAATTTTACATAGTTAAACGTCATGTTTGTGTTACGTACTCGTACCTAGTTACATTTTGTTTAACGACTTTTGACAGTGAAAAAAGACGTATTCAAATTATCTATGAGCGATCAACAATACGCGCCTAATTTTTTTTTAAACGACACCTTTGTATCGTGTCAAAGGTTGTTTGACAAAGTGCACACTATAATAGGCATGATGACTGACAAGTCAAATCAGCATCTTTTTTCGAACTGTCAAAACGATCACCACTACGGAATTTTATATGAAATACGCAAAAGTGACGTCACGTTTGAGTACTGCCAAATGACCTACTCTTTTAAGTGCTTTTCAATTTATTAAAAGAAGTTCTGTACAAAAATTACTGCAATCTACATCTTAGTATTTCTTCGTGTATTATGTCGTGCATAATGTTAAATAATTTATTTTAACTACAGTCATCATCCTTATTAGTAAGACTAACGTTCGTAACACGTATTCAGGCCTCATCTATGTACAATCTTATAAATATGTTATGACGTTCTTAAGTACACTGGGCCATATTTTTGAGCTTTTTATACACACCTTATTTTGCCTTTGGCTGTACGTTTACACAAAAAAAATGCAAAAGTCAAAGTACGAAGACAATAATAAATATAAATATGTAACTACAAGTAATTTAAAAATGCGATCATAATGGTTTTATGCCATTTGAATCGGTTTAATTGCTTGCAACATTTTTTATTAAAAACATATATTTCGAGTTTTTAGTCGAATGCTTGAGAATCATTATTTAGTATGTTTTAAACGTTATGTCGTGTATAAAGTTTTGTTATCAAATCGTGCCTTTGCATTATGAAATGCAATATTTGAAGGGTTCACGGAAAAAACATTGTTAGTCAATTCAAACTTCAGAAGAAAAAACTACCTTAATTTTAACAAGGTACAAAGTCCTGATTTTCATACGATCTAGACGTGTTTTTTTCCGTGGACCCTTCATTTGATATATTTACCTACCTACTTATAAAAGTTTCGCTTGTTATAAAAGAAACATAAGGGACCAAAAAACATTCCCATGTTATGTCACAAATGGGACCAATTCAGTCGGTTTTAACCTTTTCAACGCCAAGAACCACTAAAATGGTCGTGTGTTGTCAAGACTCCTCGCCATCAGCTTACGTGGTCATCGAGTTCTGTCAAAATCTTGCTGACAGATTATGTTTCCTATACACATAATGAAACGGTTAAAGTCACATGTATTTGTCACTACGACATGTTTCGGAGGGCCTAAGTCCCCATTATCAAGCACTAAGTCGGACATCGGCGCGAGACTACCTTCAACCGGATTTATCACAACCCGGGCTCAGTGGATAATGGAGACCTAGGCTCTCCGAAACATCTTGCGCTAAGCACTAAATACACGTGAGTTTAACCGTTTAATTATACAGGGTGAAACATGAGTCGTGAACGGTAATACGTTTTTCTAACTAAATAAACAACTAACAATTAAATGCCCCACAAGTTACTTAAAAATTGACAAGATGTTTATGATTTTTTTGGGTTTATGTTTTTGTATTTTTTGACTTTAGGATATCCAAAAGGATTTCAAAGACAATCAAATGGAATAATTTAAATTACCTCTTCAAATTGAAGTAATTAATATCGCCAATTTTGTCATTTCGTGAAAATTAAATGATTTTTATTAAATTTAACGTTTTAAATAGCTTAAATAGCCGTTATTATTTCTGAAAAACACCTTGAAAATTAGAAAAAGTCACAAAAATACAAAAAAATTACTATTTCTAAGTAACTTGTGGGGCATTCAATTATTAGTTGTTTATACAGTTGGAAAAAAATGTACTGTTCACGAGTCATCTTTCACCCTGTATATACAGTCATGTGTACGATACAAACATATGTGTCACGAAAGTTTAAACTCGATACCGTTTTCGTTGTTTATTAGCGTCATTTTGATGCGACAAGCAAGGCGTTTAAAAGGTTCAAAATATTAAAAGCGATCGACAATAATTTTAGTTAAGATATCGTATTAAAATCACGTAATGTACGCATAATTAGTGTATCGCTGGCGGACATGTTAAGATCTTTTTTGAATAATTTTACAACAAAATACTCCATGTAGTACATTGTGCATCAAGTAAGTACGGAATTACTAACGAGAGTGATAGAAGCTTTTAATGACTCGAGTTAGTATTTCGCTTACCGACCGTGATGCATACAATGTTTTTCATCACACTTGCCGACAAAAAAAATAGTTTTAAGACAAAATGTTATTAAATGACGTACTTGTATTTCTATTACTCCCTAGGGAATTTCACTTTTCTATTACTCCCGCTATGCATCTAAGCAATGGCGCGCTTAGACAGCAAGTGTGATGAAAAAATCTTAACATGTTTGCTTGGGACTAACGCTTAGTATTTAAGTTTTTAACGTAATTTAAATAAACATTTTGGAACTAAATAAAAATGCGACTTTAATAAGTTTAGATTTTTATTGTGAAATTATAATCCGTGTGGTGGTAAAACGAAAATAATGCATAAACAAATATGGCTGACTCAATAGCATTACTTGTCTTTAACACATACCGTGAAATACGTTCGTAGGCTTATTTTTACGTTATAATAATATAATAATAAGCTTTACATTCCATACATTACAATAATTCAGATTCAATTCAATAACTCATTTACAGTTTGTTGAACAAATTAAAAGATTTTGACATTATAAAAGTAAATACGTAGAATCAAACAAAAAAATATTTAAAAACATACATTGCTCGAGTTTTTTTACTCGCAAACTACTTATTCGTTTATAAATATATATAAAGTTATTTTAAATTTTATATATATATATAATGTCAACTTAGATAATTAATAACCATCATTAAATTAATACTCATTAATTAAATAAAACAATGTTTGTTTTATTTTTACGTTAGTACTGTTAAAACAATATTTTTAACTGTATGTGAACTCAGTTGGTGTTACGACCAAGATTGTGTTCTGACTCTGACATCTGCGAACGTGTTTAACAATGTGTGTCAAAGTCAAAGACGTCAATTGCTATAGAAAGACAGCCATATTTGATTACAGGGTCATTTGCAGTAAAAGTGTACCTTTTCATTTTTGTATGGACTGTAAAACACCATCACAGATGTCATATATACCATAGACCAAGCAAACGTATCTACTTAGCGTGTCAAAAGAACTCAGTGAAATCCACCGAGTTGTCCGTCTTTAATCGCAGCTTGCAGCTTTCGGGCGTCAAATTTTGTAAGTTGAAGTGAACAAAAACATTAATAATGCCTCCTTAAGTAATATTAATTGTAACAACACAAAAAAATATGAATACTCAAGGGCCTGGGACATATTTAAAATCATAGGCAAGTAACGACTTCAGTACAAAATCTGACACGCTCGGCCGCCATACAAATGAATGAACTTGTTTCTTCTATCCAAATCTAATTCTGTGTACACCATTTTACTCGGCATCGTGCGTGCTTTTCAGTTATGAAACAAAAAAGTATGTCTCTAATGTCACGAAAATAAGTATGTAAATTGAGATTACTCAGTTTAGTTACTCCCATACTAAATGTATGAAACAAAATGTAACGAAACTGATAAATAAAAACTCTAATTCGTTACAGAATTCGTTAGAGAAATCTCAATTTATATACTTATTTTCGTGACATTAGAGACATACTATTTTGTTTCATAACTGAAAAGTACGCACGATGCCGAGTAAAATGTTGGAGCATTCCATGAAAAATGTCGTAAGCGACACAGTCTTTTCAATACTTTTTAAAAATTAAATTAGTAAGCTGAGTTACGGTATAATAATAACATATCAAGACTTTAAGATTGGCAATGTTTCCTAGGAGATAAGTAGTGTATTTTATTAGGGTAGCTACCATAGCGACACGTAAAGCGACAAAAAGTTGATGTTTTCATGGAATGCTCCATATTACAGTCCATGATCGCATATAAAAATTAAAAGGTACACTTTTACTGCAAATGACTCTACACTGTTTTAGTTTTTTTTCTCACGAACAGTATATGCCTGGTTTATTTTAAAGATTTACACGCGGTATTTCGCTTGGAGTTCAATAAGTACCTATCATTAATGCATTTTCATGAATATAAATCGCGTAACTTAGTCGACACACACAGTACAAGCAGTCAGATTTATCAAAATCTGCGCGGATCCAGGATTTTGTTCAGGGGGCATTATCTTATTAATGCAATCCTCAAAAAACTTGTACATTTGGATCACGTTCAATTCAAAAATATTGTACATTGATCATTGGGATTCGATATTGTATAATCACCGAAATAAAAATTTACAAACAACCAACTTCAACCGATTCCTCGAAGATCCTATCATCTGTGGTTTCCATCATTGGTTTCCTATCATCAAATCCTACTTAAGAAGTTAAGAAATACTCTAAAAAAGCATGTATGAGGAACGTTATGAAAGTGAGTGAAGCGAAAGTAGTTTGTCAGGATCGTAGCAAATGGAAATCCGTGATCTCTGCCTACCCCTCTGGGAAAAAGGTGTGATTTATGTATGTATGTAAATCCTACTTTCTGAATGCAAACTCTTGTAAATGAATGACAATTGCCAAAAGCGTCATACATGTACCTGTAACATTTGAAGAGATCCCTCGATTTCTCCAAGATCCCATCATCAGACCCCAACTTGGTGCCAACGGGACCATCTCGGGGTTATACACGTTCAATCACAAAAGAAAAAATTAAAATCGGTTCACTATTCTCGGAGATATCGGGTAACATACATACAACAAAAAAAAAACTGGAATTGAGAACGTCCTCTTTTTTTGAAGTCGGTTAAAATGAGCAAGACCCGCCATATTGCTCAAAATGTCCCAGGAAATTTGCATGAACTTTTCCTTTGTCACCAGATTCCTATAGTTTTGGTAACAAAAATGAACATTTTGGGAAATAAGGTGCATCTAGTTAGCATCATTCACCCTACCAGCCTAACTACCAATTTGTATAAATATCTAAGACTTGATCCAAATACAACACGTGTACAAACTTATTGAGAAAAGCATGATATTATTAATACTAATAAAACAACAGCTAGGTATAAATAATTTCACCAGAGTTGAGGTGAATGATTACATTGATTACACACATCCAAATGAAGTACAAATTGCAAAAAATGTAGTGAATGAATGAATGACTTGCGTCAAAATATTGAAGCAAATCCCTTGAACAAACTTTTTGGTCAATCATAAATATTAGATGTCATATACCAAAGAAAAACGACCAAGATCACCTAATGTCCGAGGTGGGGATCGAACCCACGTACTCAGCTTTCGCGGCTGATGCCTGTACCCCTCGGCCACTCGGTCTTAGCAACCACCGGTCAATTTTCTCGGATATAGGTATGCAATCCCTTACAAGGCTAGGCGCCTTTTTCGGTCATGCTTACAGTTGCATTTGGGTTTGCTGTCAGTACAAAAAGAACACTAATTTTAAATTCCCCGTGTTTACATGACATGTTGATGTGTGCGGACTGTGCGTGACCTCAACTCTCGTGGAAGGGTAGTTCTATGCGATTATTCAGTCGCAACAATCGAGTCATTACCATTCCCAAACTATTGACGAACTGCGTATAAATAGTGGAGTCATTTTCGGTTATCTTGTAGCAGACGCATGTTTGTCTGCTATTCTGGCATAATAGTCTCGTTTGCTTTTATAAAACGGTAAATAAAGTGGTAGATGGTAATGAACAAAAAAAACGCGTAACAAAATCGCATAGAAACACCGGGAACTACACACTCGGTCAATGGTGTTTTTTTTCATAGAAAATAATGCAAACATGCAGATTTCAAATATTTTTTAAAATTATTTATAATGTAGGTAAAATCTATTTTCAAATCAGGTTGTATTAGAATTTCCCTAAATTAATAAATAAATCCAAAAAAACTTTATAATTGTCGTTAGGTCGGTTCGTAGAGACAAAGATGTAGACCATTTAACAAAACCGCCTAAAATGTATGGTATTACAATTTTTTAATCATGAGTTGCTATTTTTATATCTACGGAGTCATCTAACGATAAAGTTCCATGTTTTTCGGATCGGGTGAAAACTTCAGGGAAATTCCAATACAATCTGATGTTAAACGGTTCCACTTGTATTATAAATATTTATTTTAAATATTTGTAATCAGCATGTTTCCAGTATTTTCTAGGAATAAATCCACCTGACCCGTATTTATTGACCGCGAGTGTATCTACACCGTGTTTTTATTGATTTCCGTTAAATTAAAGGGAAGCTTATTTAGGTCAAAAATGATCTATTTCTCTAAGAAACTAGTGTCTTAACTCTTACTGTTATTGAGTTATTAAAAAAATAAGTTTAATGACTGAACAAGTGTATTGCAACCTTTATTACATCCAAATGTTACTTATTTTGACATGTGCCGTCAGCAGCCGTCAGTCGCCCGAGATCTTATTTTTAAGGTTCTCTCACACTTACCATTACAATTATTATGTATGAAAAAGAACAAAAATTTTTTTTTTCGAAATTCACAAAATCGGATATACCAGGCAACTTCTATTAATGTTCCAAGTAACTTGTCCAATTTAACGGAAATCAATAAAAACACGGTGTATATACGTAGGTCCAGTGTCACGGGGGGTAAGTGCCCCCATTGCTTCCTTTGGATACGCGCCTGGTCAAACAGTACGCAGCCACTACCACTATCCCCGATATTTCTGACGCCTACTGATAGATACACTATCAGTCCTGCCCACCCTACATATACAGGATGAAATTGAAATCGTGTATGTTTTTCTAACTCTATGAATAACTAACAATTGGATGCCCCACAAGTACCTAACATAAAAATAGTCATGTTATTTTTGGTGGTTTTTTTTTTATTTTTAAGGTGATTCTATGAAATTATAACGATTATTTAAGCTATTTAAAACGTCAAATGTAACAAATATTATTAAATTTTTAACGAAATGACAAAATTGGCGTTTTTAATTACTTCAATTTGAAGAGGTAATTTAAGTTATTCAATTAATTTGTCTTAATAATCCGTTTTGATATTCTAAAGCCAAAAAATACAAAAACACAAGCCCCAAAAAATACAAAAAAAATACATGTCCATTTTTATGTAACTTGTGGGGTATTTAATTGTTAGTTGTTTATAGAGCTAGAAAAATATATTACGATTCACGATTAAAATTTCACTCTGTAGAATCGTTGATTTTTACAATTTTATCTCTTTGTTATTTGTCGACTTCACGTTACGCGACTTAAAAAGATATTTTTCAATTATTATAACAAGTGACATACCTACGCGCTCCATGTTTCGGAGAGAATATAATAATTGGAAATTGTCTAGACATTGTTAAATTAAAAAATACTAAACATAACATACTTTTATGAAAATGCATAGTGGGTATAAAAGTGCTGTTTCTTTATGTTATTACATTAAGCTTTTAATTGTTTATTTGAAATATATTTTTATGTATTAAAATTGTTTTTTTTTTTTACTTTTACAACCGTAAGAAAATAAGGTACATAGATGTACAGTCAAGTGCAAAAATAAGTATCGAATTAGGGTGTACTGGGGCATATTTTTGAACATTTTTGTGTAGGTACATATTAGTAATGCAACAGCAGAAACTAACTAGAGAATAACAAAATAAGACTGTAATCACGGTAAAGTGATTAAAGTGAATGTGAAGTGAAGTTGAGTTGAGGTAGGTATATAGCTGTTTATTAGCTGTCAACGTCCCTCGTCTCAGTCCTCTCACCTGACACTGACACTGACAGCTTCATGGTGATTGGTGACAGCTGACGAAAACTAATATTGCACAGTCATGTAAGGCATAGCTTTGTATTCATGTAATGCAGACCAAAGAATATAATACTCTAAAGACTACAATAATCGGCTGCTCTATTTTTCAACATTTTTTAACACGTTCACGGGCGTAGCTGCTATAGCATTCGGGTTAAGGCCCCCTTTATAGGACACAAGTGCTATAGCAGTCTTTAATCGTCCCCCTTTTCTTAACCAGAAATGTTAGAGAATTCACTCCACTATAGAAAATACCCATAGTCTTCGACTTACTGTCACGTTGTACCCAACCTAGATAAGATTACTGTCACATCACATGATTTTTGCTTAGTTTTTGAGTAAGCGACAACCTCACCTCCTTGCCCTCTTTATACACTGGAGTGCTGAGCGGTCGACTCCCGGCCGATTTAAAAAGTCCCCGAGTGCCGAGCGGTCGACTCCCGGCCCCGGCCGATCTGAAAAATCCCCAAGTGCCGAGCGGCCGGCTCCCGGCCGATTCGTTATTGCGTATTTGGCGCGAAAATTTAGAGTTTGTGCGCACATTTAAGTTGCGCTATTTCTTAGAGTATTATATTCTTTGGTTAGAATAGTATGGATAAGACTTCGGTTTTTGGATTTAATACTTATTTTGGTTAATTTGGTTGGCCAAATACTTTTACATGTACAGACAGTGACTTTTCCGCACTAGTGCGGAAATTAATTACATTAGTATTTTTCTTATAATGCGTTGTAGAATGGTATAATGTTAGTGTCGAAATGTAGGTCATCTTCCCTACTCATGTCGGTTTCAGGCACTCGTTCAGACACTATTATTATAAATGACTATTTTTCACGTGTATGTTTATTTGCTATGCTGTAGTTATAAATTTAAGATATGCAGGAGCGAGAGGAAGAGTCTCAGATGTACGTGGTGGTCGAGGATGTAACAGGTCCAACATTCCCTTTTGGTAATAAAAGGCGGCATTTTCAAACTTTGTATGGGCAGACTACTCTCAGCACCTACATTTGTGAGTGAGTTTAGTGAAACGTCCTACTTTGTCGTTTGCCATAAAGCCGCTTTGTCAGTTTATTCATATGAAGATACAAAGAAACCTCGTCTTTATGGTACTTAAGCGACAAAGTGGGACGTTTTACTAAAAACTAACACATTTTATTAAATTTGGGGCCCTTTTCTACTTCCACGAATTGTTGGACAGAGTATATTGTCGTCGCTAAGTCCCACAACACAAGCCTTAGGTAATTTACCTTACCATGGGACTAGGTCGTTTTGTGTAAGATTTTCCAATGACATTTATTTATGAAATAAAACTATGAAAAACGGATAAACTCACGTATATTAACTAACTTTAACTTCATTCCGACGTCATCCGCAGACCACGAACCCTGTAGGTAAAGTCTTCTAAACGTCGGAATTAAGTTAAAGTTAGTTAATATACGCGAGTTTATCCGTTTTTCATAGTTTTATTTCATGTGTAATCCTCGCGGTACTTAACCGAAGAAAATATATTGACTTTGCAAATATTATTTCTATTGAATAATGTACATGGAGAGCTCATCATAGATTTGTTTGAATCTAAATAGTCATAATTATATTAGAACAAATCAGAAGTCGTATCCACACTAATATAGTCCTGGTGAAATGTAATCATTTTGAAAAAACTAGTTTGGAACTGGGTCTCAAAATCAACCACAGCAAAACCAAACTGATGGTTGTGGACCGTGGTGGCAATAAGCTAAATTTGACGGGTGCTCTCAAACTGGAAATAGTTGAAGACTTCATCTATCTCGGGGCTAACATAAGCAGCAATGGATCGTGTGAAAAAGAAGTTAGGAGACGCATAGGTATGGGTAAAAGTGCGATGACCCAATTACAAGGAATATGGAAAGATCGTAACATCTCCCGCCAAACCAAAATGAAGCTAGTTAACACCTTGGTATTCTCCATATTCAGCTACGGGGCCGAGACATGGACGTTAAAGAAAGCTGATCGCGAACGCATTGATGCTTTCGAGATGTGGGTTTGGCGGAAAATGCTTCAGATCCCGTGGACGGCCTTCCGTACAAATGCGTCTATCTTGCACAAACTAAACTTAAAGGCCCGTCTCTCTTCCATCTGCCTGCGTAGGGTACTTGACTTCTTTGGTCTCATCGCCAGGAAAGAAGGGCACAATCTCGAGCAACTCATGGTTACCGGTAAGGTAGATGGCAAAAGACCAAGAGGTCGTAGTCCAATCAGATGGAGTGACCAGATTCGGACAACCCTAGACACAAATTTACACGCTGCCCTCCACTCAGCCAAGGAAAGAAACAAGTGGCGAACAACTGTACGGAAGAAGATTATGCCCCATTTAGGGAATCACGACCCTCAGAATTGAGGAAAACGACGCGAGGAGGAGGATTAAATGTACTTTTTAATCCTGTACATTACAAATCAAACACATGTTGAAAATATATACTTATTTTGAAACAATCTACGAGTCATCTTTCTACCGTGTGGTACTATACAGCACGTCCACGTATGAGTTTATTGTTTCTTTTGCGGTACATATTTCTGAAAAGAAATGTACTTTTATGTACTTATATTTTTAAAAAATGTACCTGCACGGTTTTGGCATAGCGAGATACAGGTCGTGGTCGTGCTGAGTAGGTACTCCCTGGCACGACCACACCGTATTTATAGGTAAATCAATGGTCAAATGAATACAAAACAAATGTACTCAAATTGTACTATCTACAAGATATCTCTATCGCATGAGACTTTGTGCACGCATCTTACGCGTCTAAATGTAAGAAGATCATTGACGATGTAAAGGGAAGGTATGAATGCTTCACAAAGTGTTTTTAAGAAAACGTTTTTTTCAATTGAAAATAAGATGCTACCCCCAACATTCATAAGATTGAAGTAAGCACAAATTTTATTTGCTACAGTATTTTATTTAGGCGCCAAGTCAATTGTTTTTATTTAAAAAATGTGGTAAGTATCGTATTCCATGATTTAGAGATAGAAAGAGTTATATATGTAGTAAAAAAGATAAAGGTAGAATTTATGTGAATTATTTGATAGAATTAACGTGTAAATAGTAAGGTAGTGGCACTATTGTTCGCCGCTTTAAGCCAGTGATCGACACTTCATTCCTAATTCAAATGTCATAGAGTAGTAAATCGATTGTAGCCAATCAAAAGATCAACCTTATGTTAAATAACATAAGGATCATTGTCGATCTTTGGATATCTGTCGATTATTAGTGCCGTTACCCTACGTGTGGTTAGAATAGCATCATTGTTGTCCTGCTGGGACCGATTTTTGCAGTACCACTCTCACATTTTGATGTGCTTGTAGATAGTACAATTTGAGTACATTTGTTTTGTATTCATTTGAGCATTGATTTACCCATAAATATTGTGTGGTCGTGCCAGGGAGTACCTACTCAGCACGACCACGACCTGTATCTCGCTATGCCAAAACCGTGCAGGTACATTTTTTTTAAACATAAGTACATAAAAGTACATTTCATTTCATGAATATGTACCGCAAAAGAAACAATAAACTTATACGTGGACGTGTTGTATAGTACCACACTTTCTACCTCAGTTTTTGAGTGTCGTATTATTCGACAAATTTTATTTACAAAAACATTAGTTTTCCTTCAGACGCCGAAGTGAATACATTTTCCATGAGGCATTATGCAAAATAAATACAAAATTTGAAACTAATAATCAATAAGTATATGATTACAAAACAAATTTTCAAAGTTTACTCTGTGTTTGACTGATGTTGTACGAAAATAATTTACGACGTAACATTTACGTGCTTGTAATGTGTAAAAGCTTTATGCAAGGGTATCATTTTACTTTCTTTTCTTGTTTGTACATGTATATTGCTACAAATAAACCTATTTTTTTTCTCAAATCAATGCCGTATTTGATATTACTAGTGTCTTCTACACAAAAATCGGGAAAATGTTTGCTCGGCCTACGTTCAACGAGTACTAGCAAATTACACTTTTACCAAAAATATATGTTTGTTAACGGAATTAATAGCCTATTCCATACTTATTATAACGCTGTGCGTTTTTTATATAAGCTTCATACAATAACACACAATAATCGGTAAATTTGTAACTCCCGCCAATTTCTCGTTGACCACCCGTCGGACCCCCTGGCACTTGATTTTTTTTTTTTTTCATTTATTAAAGCTTTGGCTACAAGGGCCATCAGCTTAAACAGAATTACAAATTACAAATGAACAATTGAAATTAAGAATTTATAAATGGAATTTTACAATACATGAAGAAGCAAAGGAAAGAAGAATTATTTACAATTACAAGAGGCCGAAAGTATGTTTGACAAAGTCAAAAATTATACTGTATAATTCAGTATGTTTTAGTAGTGCTTGTACTGACATCGGAATTTTATTACATTTTAATGTATCAATGCATCTACTAATAAATAACAGTCTTTGTAAATTAAAAGTTGGACAGTATAGGAATAGATGGTCTAAATTACAAATATTAGCGGAACAATAGTTACAAGTGGTGGAAGTGGCAAATTTTAATCTAAACAAATGAGCTGGGAAATGGCAATGACCAATACGCAGCCTGCACAAACTTCTGATGAACTGTCTGCCTGAGTACATATTACCTTTTTCGAACCAGGCAGAAGTTGATGGGTCAGACTGTATATCGGCCAGCCATTTCCCTTTGAAATTCCTTGAACAGGATAGGGAAACTTTCCAGCGATTTAACATAAAATTTTTAAGTGGCAAACATAAATCCATGCGAGGAACTTTATAATTACAAATTTCAGCATTCGTTGCATGTCTAGCAAGAGAATCGACAATTTCATTGCCCAGTACACCTGAATGACCAGGAACCCAGCAGAATTCTACAATTATATTACAATTAAGAAGAGAATCAAAGAGCTTTCGTAATTCATAAATTAAGTAATTAACATTAGCTTTTATTTGTTTTGCGGAAAGAGCTTGAAGAGCACTCATGGAATCAGACAATATCAAAAATTTACGTGAAGAAAAATCATTACTTTTGATATATATCAGAGCATAAATCATTGCTAATATTTCAGCTGAAAAAATAGAAAAATAATTGCTACATGAAAATACTTTGCCTGATCTAACAGAAGAGTCATAGAATGCGAAGCTAGTGTGGGTTTTAGTTTTAGATCCATCAGTATAAATTTGAATGTAATCTGATTTTCCATTCAAAAATTCGAAAAAGTCAAACTTAGATTCAAATCTAATTATAGTAACCGGAATATCTCTCATCACGCATAGGAAATTGTAAGTAAAACAAGGCAAAACATAAACCCAAAATACAATGTCTTGAAACTCAAAATTTAAATAAGTGATTGATTCACTTATCGTATTGCTAAAAGGCATAGGCGTCAAATTATAGTTAGGAATATCAAAACCTTCCAAATACCGACTAACTAGAACATTGTCGCTACTAATTAAAGAAAGACAAAATTTATCAGTAAGGTAAGTTCTCCTTATATACAGTGGTGAAACACCGCTTTCCACTTCTAAAGAATTTATAGGGGAAGATATCATGGCACCAGTGATAACACGTAAAGCTTTATTCTGAATGACGTCCAACTTTTTCAACAGATGACTAGAAGCATCAGCATAAAATATGCAGCCGTAATCAAATTGACTACGAACCATAGAAATGTACAGGGTTTTAAGTACTTTAGGGTCTGAGCCCCAAGTCACCCCAACTAGTGACTTTAAGACATTTAAACGAAGTTCTGCTTTTTTACAAATATACTGAATGTGCTGATTCCAGGATAATTCAGAATCTAGTATTAAACCTAAATATCGTTCCGAAGTTCGAAACGGTAGTAGAGTATTGTTAAAATATACTTTAGGGCGAAATAGACAACTATGACTGAAGATCATAACTGAACTTTTTTCTACATTAACTTCAAGTTTAAGTTGATTATAAAGCAAGTTATGTAAAGTTAATAAACAGTGGTTCATTGTAAGTTCTCCAATTGAAAGATCATCACAATCTAAATAAATAACTAAGTCGTCGGCATAAAAAGAATATCTCACATGCGAAGGAAAAAGCTTCATAAAATCAACGAGGCTCAAAATAAAGACTAAAGGAGAAATTACGG
>JALPQI010021973.1:0-15175 GCA_025490895.1 Thaumatotibia leucotreta
AGATAAGTTTACTAATAATCCTAGGTAGGTATGGAAAATGATTAGGTAACTTTTTTTTTGTAGTTATTGCAATTATTTATGTAGAGCTTTCCAACAAGATTCTAGTAAGAAAACACTATGAAACAAAATAGGTTCATCAGTTTCATCACTATTGTGAAAAAGTGAACTACATTTTCCTTATTCTACAACAATAAATTGTATTTTTGTTACAAAAACATCGGCTTCCCGTTATTTTTCATTTTGAAGAGCTGGGGCCTATTTCTCGCGAGCTTGTAACTTATAATACAAGCGAAAGTCCTTATCTTATGAATGATGTTAAAAAGAGACTTCCACTTTTGTGGCAAGCTGTTGTGGTGTGCTATTTGTAAATGTGTAAAATGTGTATATGTCCATCGTGCTTGTCATAAATAAATTTTATTTCATTTCATTTCACTTGTATTACAGGTTACAAGCTTTTGAGAAACGGGCGTTTAGCCTACTACCGCCAACTTCTATAATTTTAAATTTCGAGCATCTGTTCTTGTCACTGCAACGAAGGCGCCATTGGAATGACAGAGACAGATGACAAATTTTCGAACTTCTCGGTAGATAAGTATTCCATGAGTTGGAAAGTGACGGATACGTTAAGTTGTCCTCGATACGTAATGCATCGCGCTCGCACTAACATATTGGAGCGAGTGCAATGGCGTGCTTTACGTATCGTACTATATTTTACTCGAATGTACTATATAATATACAAAACCAATATAGTACGTAAAATACTATATTTTTATTACATCTTCAGCGGCTTCAATTTTGTGAGTGTTTGGAATTTCGTAATGGACCGAATGTGCCTAATTCGCGGTAACTAAACTTTGACTCTCAATCTGACACTGACAAGTTAAATAGTTGTACTATTTTTTTCTGTCACTTTCCCTGTAAGTATTTTTTTACAATTTCATAAAAATACTATTTTGCCTTTAAAAAAGGTGGCAACCATAGTCATGGTACGTCTACAGCTGTGCTCTTGTCGGTGGATCTATCTCCATGCGTCCTTTTGGTACGACACAACGTGAACCTTTTCTTTAACTTCAGCATCCTCATCATCATTTCATACATAAGTCCACTGCTGAATAGGCCTTTCCTTACATACATACACCGGATGAAAGCGATCTGCATCCAGCGTCTTTCGGCGATCTTCATAAGATTACTTGTTTTACTTGTTGAAAGTAATTAATTCTCGGTCTTCCTCTTCATTTCCCACTTCACACATGTAAACAAACGTATTCTGTCAAAGGTCAATAAAACTTGTTAACCAATGTCACTGCGACCACCTCAGTATCAATAAAACGATCACAAAACTTATCAAACCTGACAATGAGCACTAATTGTCTAACAGAATTAATCAAACGCCTTTCCAAAACAGACCTTAACTCTGAACAGGTAAAGCTGTCCAATAATCTTAATATAAACGGACATACCGATGTATATTACTGTAGTCATGTACACAATTGCACCTTAAGCCATTGAAATAAGGAATTGAATAATCGTACACTTATTTATGCCCCTGAGTGTACCGCGGCATTCTTTGTGCGAGGCCAATTAGCGCCGCCTTTGCCGACGCCGCCGCTTTGAGGTGCCGCCTCTGCTGTCTCGCTCGCACGTAATCGAGTTAGCCTTAATCTGGATTAAAATATTAATCGTGGCTTAATGGAGTCGATTGGCCGAATGTTGTGTCAAAATTATGGGGAATAGAGACTAAGATTTAAGCAGGTTTCATCATTATCATCATCAGCGTATGATAGTCCACTGCTGGACGTAGGCCTCTCCTATTAACTATGCGTATAGACGCATTAGGAGGTAAATGCCCATAATCGCCACGCTGGGCAAGCGGATTGGCGATCGCAGTAATGTGTCCACTATGATGACGCTGCTGCACGTCATTAATCTTTTATCAAATATTGGTCAGTGACACTTCAATCCCTTAGTCGACTCTTACGACACCCGCAGGAGGAGTTGGGGTGATGCTGATGACAAATGTATTCTTACTGCCGTCATCACACGGTCAAACAGGTTTGTCTTTGACATAATTATGTACAAAAGTGTCTGAAGTTGTAGGTACAGGCGTAGAGGACCAAATGCGCTCTACTTTAAGTAATTCATTCTATTTATAATGTGTAGCGTTGTGCAGTGCAATTATCTACATAATGGTAGACTTACCGTACTGTAGTCACCGTACTCAAGCTTTGCCTGGCTTTTAAAGCAATGAATTTTCGATTAAATAGCAGCTAATATGTCGTAAATGTAATCCTAATAAAGTTAAGGAGATAGATACTGTGAGGGAGAGATTACTGTTCTTAAACCTTTATATGTATTATAAGCTAGTTAATTAAATATTTTCAACATTTCATGTTACCAAATAGTTAAAATGGTCAGGGGCCCGTTTCTCAAAATCTTGTAACTTGTAATACAAGTGAAAGTCTCTTTTTAACACCATTAATTAGATAATAAATACAGGTGTAACAAGTTCAAATTACTCGCTTTTGAGAAATAGGCCCCTGGTGTTTGACACCGTTCCCAAATAATTATGTCACTTTTAACTAACAGTCACTAAGGAGTATTGGAATAAATAAAGGACGTAGTACTGCAAAAAGGAACCAATCTACACGAAATAGTTTAAAGATCGAATTGTTTGTTTTTGTTTAAGGTGCTACTTAGAATGAAAAATTCATGTGGGTTGGTTCCCTTTCGCATAATTACGTCCAATAGTTAAATACGTATGACAAAAAAGTACGTAAATTCTAAGTATCTAAGTGTGCGATATGTAAGTAAAGTACCTGCAGTACCTGCAACTGTAAAGTAATTGTATTTACGATTACATTAATTACATTAATACGTGTAATTATACATGTTTCAGGTTTCATTTTGTAACGTTTGCGGTTGTGGTGTTCATAACGGCTTCTTTAATTGTGAATTACACAATGTATTAAGTTAGCATGCGTAGTTCAAATAACAAGTTAGAAAATATTTTAGAATAAATTCGAGGTACCTAAAATAAATATTTTGTAAAGAAGCTTTTTATGCACAGACAAGGAAAAAAATAAAGGCGTATTTTTGAAAACTACTTAAAATAACTAAGTATTACTAGGGAAATCTTAAATATATTTGATGAATTCTGTGGCTACAAGACATTTAAAAAAATGAGACTTTTTTTATAAAAGCATAATCTTTGATACTAAATAATATAACTTTAAGGGCTATTTAAGCTTTTAAATCTCAACTTGATATGATATTTGTGATGAATTTTCATCTCACACGAAATCGCGAACCTAAATTGTCGTTACAATGTATCACGTCAATAACAAATCAAGATTACAACTCATCATTCAAAAAACAAATCAAGTTAACATTTTAAATTCGGAATTATAGCTATAAGCTGCGCTCGCAGCTCCGCTCCCGAACGAATCGGTAACGGCATTAGTGACGCCCGAGCGTAGTTTTATTTTAATTATTGCCCTTTACGTTAATTATACCTGCGAAATAATCGCTTTTCTATTAAAATGTTGGGTTATTTTTAAAGGTTTCTTATAGTAAGTATCATCTGATATTACGAGTAGTTAGGGTTACTAGATATACAACACCACACAAAGGACATTTAGTATGAGCAGTTTCATCTTTTATTTTAGTATTGTCAGCCTTGTCATTTTAGTATTGTACAACATGCGACTCTCTTGCGACTCCATAAAAGGGTTTTCTTTCATTTGTAACATCTCGGTTCTTCGCCAGAGCTTAAATAGTGACGAAAAAGCTATATGTATACATGAAATGCCATAATCATTTCAATTCATGTATATTGACTTTCCTATCCTTAACCAATTAGGTACGTTATGACTTTAAATGGACCCAAAACAGACACATTGGCTGCCTAGTAGTTTTTCTCAACAAAGTCTCAACAAATATCTATACAGGGTGTTTTTTTCGACCGTTCAAATTCTACGTAGTGAATGTGTAGGTCATACTCACCAACTTTTACTATGGGGACAAAGTCGAAATCGCGAAAAAAAATTCAGCTGTTTCATACAAATTGGCGGCATTACGCCGGCCGAAATATATGAAACAGCTGATTTTTTTTTCGCGATTTCGACTTTGTCCCCATAGTAAAAGTTGGTCAGTATGACCTACACATTCACTACGTAGAATTTGAACGGTCGAAAAAAAAACACCCTGTATATTAGATTTCCTCAACTTTGTTGAGAAAAATCTACCTATAGAGGTAGAACTTATCTCCAATAAGGATGATACCATTAGTTGAAATAAATTTTTACACATTATGCACGACATAACACACGAAGAAATTATTACTAAATGTTCTATTTAATAAATTGAAAAGAACTTAAAAGAGTACGTCATTTTTTATTTGGCACTTGGTAGTATGCAATCGTGACATCACTTTTGTGTATTTCATATAAAACTTCATAGTATAGAGTAGCGATCTGTTCGACAGTTCGATAAAAGATGTAGATTTGACTTGATAGATCATGCCTATTGTCCATTACTCTAGTCTATAATCCTTAGCCTATAAATGGAAATCGCAATAACAAAGCAAAATTACTCTCCACTATAAATCAGTAGCTCTACAAATTAAATTACCGTCCAGTACAAGCCCACCCCGCGTCAGATAAATCTCTCCAAGGACTTTTATTTTGCATAAACAATAAAATAAAACTAAATTATAACAGGCCGGTAGCCGCCGACCAATAATAAAAATGAATTAAATAAAAACGTGTAAATGGGAAAGGGTTTCAAAGGCGCCGCGGTCACGTCGGGTTGTGGGCGGCGGGGGGGTTAAAAAGTGCTAGATTAATTTTTGGAAGGATTGCTTTGATAGAGATTTGACGGGATGATGATTTGCTTGATCGTGGGTAATAAGAATAACCCTTCCAATGCCTGCTCTTAGAGTTATAATAATGACCCTTGGAGTGGCAGTATTGTTGTGTTAAGTCAGTAAAATGTACCCACATCCCAAAAATATGGAATGTCTCTCGAAGTCGTCGAAAGTGATCGTATTTAATATAATAATTTCAGTGTATCTCAGGGCTCGTCAATCAATTTCTAATTCCAAATTAAAATCAAGGACGACTTCTTGCATAAAAGATACGTTGATATCCAATGCTCGCCAAGGGTGAGCTGTTTTCATACTAAATGACATGTATCACGTGAGAATGAGATATCATATCTCATTCTTCTAAGTAAAAGCATTATACCTACCTATTTTAAGGATTCAGTTACTTTTATACGATTGAAATCTGATTAGGTATAGAACTTACATTAAAACGTCTTGCATACAGATACGTTGATATCCAATGCTCGCCGGGGTGAGCTGTTTTCATACTAAATGACATGTAGGTATCACGTGAGAATGAGATATCATATCTCATTCTTCTAAGTAAAAGCATATACCTATTTTAAGATTTCAGTTACTTTTATACGATTGAAATCTGATTATAGAACTTAAATTAAAACAGTAAACACGTTGCTTTTATTAAATTACGTATTTGTACATTATTAATCGCAAATTAATCAATCCAAATACTAGATGACAAAAAGTGTGGCTATTAAATAATTGTGGGTGCTTAATATCAGATTGCAAAACTTGTTATCTAGTTAGATAGATACCAATCCCCTATAATAATAAATAAATAAATGTGTAGTTGAGTAGTTCATATCAAATGATTAAACACCCTTTTTCACATTGTTATAAGCCTTTATTCACTCAAAAGTACAATAAACAATTAGTTGTACACACTAATAATTAATATCTGTGCTAATTAACACAATATCAATGCCGGTACACAGATTGAAACATAATTACTCATCTCGAAACGTCTACATTTAAATGTAGATTATAACAATGCGCCGGAGTTCTTTGAATGAAACAAGAGTCCATTGAGACGTGAGAGAGGTGCGTTCATTGACGCCTGATGCCACGTAATGATGTGCCTCTCTCTCGCACTCGTGAATTCGTACGTAAGTATAACAGGGTGCTTAGCCAAGTTGCCAATCGCTAGCGCTTAGTCGTCAATCGTAAACGAAAAGCAGCTAGCTGTCTTTGTCGCACTAATATGCAAGATTGAGAGGGAAAACTACGATACGCTACCAAGCGCTAGCAATTGGCAACTTGGCTAAGCATCCTGGGAGGCAATACTTCGTTCGTGGTTCGCGGTAGGGTCTGATTACCATGAGCTCATCAGCCTATGATAGTCCACTGGACGTAGGCCTCTCCTATTAACTATGCGTATAAACGCATTAGGAGGTAAATGCTCATAATCGCCACGCTGGGCAAGCGGATTGGCAATCGCAGGTGTCCACTATGATGACGCTGCTGCCCATCATCTTTTATCAAATAATGGTCAGTGACACTTCAATCCCTTAGTCGACTCTTACGACACCCGCAGGAGGAATTGGGGGTGGTGACAAATGTATTCTTACTGCCGTCACCACACGGCTGCCACGCCATGAGCTGCCGCCACGTTATTAACGCGGACTTACTTTCTACCCACCCCGCTCGAAAAGTACGACTTTCGAAGTCCACGGTAGGTATTCTGATACTGCGAATTTTTTCTCTGTCACTCTAATGACGCCTTCGTTGGAGTGATAAAGACAAATTCCCGAAATTTACGAACTTCGGTGTTCGCGGTAGCAGTGGCCTTACCGCGAAAAACGAAATTCGTACATTTCGAAGATTTGTCTCTCTCACTCTAATGACGTCTTCGTTTGAGTGACAGAGAAAAATCCTCGAAATTTACAAATTTCGTATTGTAGTGTAGGCCAGGCCTGTTTTCACCTTGAACCTTGACTATCGAGCATTAAGCTTAATTTACACTTGCAAGTTATTCCGGCAAGTTTTGAGACGTACCTAACTATGTACCTGTCAGAGTGAGTGGCAAATATCTGCATTTACATATTTCTTGCATAAATATATAGCTTTGTTTCAAAACTTGCACCAATAACTTACAGGGTCGCGTTTTATAAAGTTACAATTTACAATTTTCGGTTCACTGAAAAAAATAATTTGTTAATGGTAACCGAACTTTCGTCAACCTGTAACTTAAAAAAAGTGACGAGCGAAGTAAGGCAATATCTTACCAAAATCAGTTCGGTTAATTTTCTACCAAACAATTGATGTTGTGTATTGCTAAACAATATTAGTTATATCGCGTGAAAACTGTCTGTTGTATATTACCATAAGTTCAGTTATATTTAGTTTACAATTCAGTTATTGTAGACGTGCTGTATGTTGATAACAAATTTACTGTTTGTCAAAATCTTACTGAATTCACAACTTACTTTAATCAAATTTTCTGCTACGCCTAAACCAACTGGCTCAGTAATGTTTAACATAACTTTTTTGTTACCTATAACCAATTTAGAGTATTATTTTAAGCAATTTGTTTCATTATATTTAACCAAATTATTTGCCTGTATGTAACCAAACGAATAGGTTATACACGACAAAAATACGTTGTTCATATACAGCCAAATGTTTAATTATTTTGACCAAATAGTTTGCCTACTTCTAACCAAATAAATAGGTTATACATGACAAAAATACGTGGATCATATACAGACAAATATCAAATGAGTTGTAAATAGGGCTCACTGCCTGTATAAAATTCAGTACGTTTCATCGTCACCTTTCTTATCCCCTGGGTGATGAGACGTACTGGATTTTATACAGGCAGTGAGCCCTATTTACAACTCATTTAACTACAAGTAGGGTGTATAAGCCACATCGATGATTACCCAAAAAGAAGTAATACTAAACGAGCAAAAAAGAAACATTTATTTTAATTAACTTTATTAATTGTAATAATAGAAACATTCAAATAATAGAAACATTCATAGTCATTTATAAGAACGGTATAGTAATCAAAATAATCAATGAATCAATAATACAATCGCGAGCAAAAGTACTTTTTGCATCGCTTTATAGGTTTTCATTGCACAGAGTATCTTTGTAAACCAATTTATTTTTCCAAATTATTTTACGATTAATTCCATTATTTTGCTTGATACATTAGCTTCGGAGTCTCTTTGATTACAAGGAAAATGAAGAAATTAAAATTATTTGGTTTACAAAGACATGACATGGTTTGAAATGTCCTTATGTAACCTTCTAATCCCCATTCCCGAAGGTAGTCTCCGAGGGTGTCTGCTGGTGGAGGTACGACTTCCATTTTGGAATATTCAAGTAACTTGACATACATAATGTCATACACATCACACAAAATACAGATCGCCAAGAAATGTTTATATTGTTTATCGAGATGAAATCGAAGTTTAGCGAGATGTAACGTAAGAGAAGTGAGTAAAAAACAATACGATGCATCTGATTGCGGACGGACACGACGAGTATAATCAGGTTTTCCGCGGTGCGGGGGGGGGGGTGTAACGCAACGCAAAAAAAGCGTTTGGTTATTTCTATTCTAAGTATTGTCTATATAATGAAGTACGTTTGGTTACACATTGTATTTTATTTGGTTAGATAAAGCGAATGGTCTGCTAGAGTAGCAAACCCGTATTTGGTTTTACTCTACTAGACAAAACGGGTTATATGTAACAAAAATATGTATTATAATAGCAAATCATTGTTGAGTTAAATCTAAACAATTTTATGTTATGGATAATAACATCGTCTTTGTTAGAAGCTAGGACTTGGTTTTTGTTGCATATTGTCAATGCTTACTTTTAAATTAGACCAAGCGGTTTATTTACATGTGAACACTTGAATTTGTTTACTGTTTTAATGTAAGACGTATACAAGCATTTATTTACGAATAGCCCAACTTAGAATAACATTATCCGTTTGGTTTTTAATACGCAAACCTGTTTGTTAATAGAAATTAACTTTAGTAACGCCATACCGAATTATGGTTAATGATGAAATAGCCAAAGTAGTTCAGTTAAATATTTTTTTCAGTGTTTGCCTCTCTTTCTAGCTAATATGTGTGTGCGTTAGAGAGGCAAACAGCGATATTGTAAAATGTGACCTTAAGTCGATCGAAAATGAAAGTGCATGAAACTGTCTAATATCTCCATAAAGTGACATTCATCTGTTTCCCACAGAAGACATTAGTGCTCATACTATACTATATTGCATACTTCTGTTACAATGTGTGCTTTAGATCTCATTTCCTATGGGTACATCGTTTCAATACGACTGTCACTATGAACTTTGACTAAAACTTCCTTTCATATTCATAAAGAACAAAATATCCGGGTGTTGATTTGACTTCAACTATACCTGCCGCAAAACAATCTGGCGACTGAAGACTTGCTATCTACGTTACACTTGTTAGTTACAGGTCAGAGTGAGAGAGATAGCAGTACGCTCTCAGTCGCCAAATAGTTTTGCGGCAAGTATATCGTGAGATATTACCTATTACCACAAAAATATACTTTTTAACGATATTGATATGTTTTCCCTAAGTTTAAATTGTTTTAAAAAACAAATTTCTAGCAGATTGTTCAGCATTTAAAGATATTCCTCCTTTGTAATGTTTTTTGTTACTTACGACATTTTAAACCTGTCAGCGTGTGTGCTGCACTTACCTACAGTTTTATTAAGTAATTTTGGTTTTTGAATATGTATTTACTTAATTATTATTTCTATTAAGGAAACTCCAGGTTTAGTCCAGTTGTAATTAAATTTACTGTAATGTATGTTGTATAACCGTTTGTTTCTCAATAAATAAAAAATAAAAAAAATAAAAATACATATAAAGGTGGGTTTATACCAAACGAGTGAATGCTCATGCTCTCCCCCACTCTACGAAATCAACGAATTTTGTGTAACGAACGAATTTCGTAGAGTGGGGATAGAATGAGCATTCGCTAGTTTGGTCTAAGCCCACCTTTACTAAACGTAAATTCACGTATATTGCGGCGCGGCGATAGGCAGTTCGTGCCACACAGGTAAATTTCGAGGAATTGTGTCGCTCACTCTAATGACGTCTTCGTTTGAGTGACAGAGAAAAATCCTCGAAATTTACGAATTTCTATTTTCGCGATAGTACGTAGGACACCTCGTAATTAGCATTTGTCTCAGTCACACTCATTACGCCTTGGTGTAAGTGACAGAGACAAATGCTCGAAATTTACTATTTTCGAAGTTCCCGATAGACCTACTGTCTACGTCTCTGTTTCTTCAATGGAATCCTTAACTAATGGGAAACACCTACAAGTAATTCTGTACGAGCGTTAATAACTGATCATTCATGATCCTTATTACTATAGGCACAAGGTGCACGAGCAGACTGGCGATTGTACCCATTGATACCAACAGTGGAAACTTGTCTTTGTTGTAGCCGCAGCTATTAAAATGCGATTAGGCCCAATTCCACTTTCGATTTTACTGTCTAAAGTGTCTAAACTGATGGTTTCGGCCATAGACAAGGGAGCCTAAAAACGATCAACACTGTTGTATCTTTATTTCCACGCTTTTAGTCTAGCCTTTCTATATAAAATTGCACGCGGCGAACTCGCGGCGACATCGCGTGCAATTTTTGTATAGAAATTGCTTTAAAATCGCCCAAGTGAATTCGCTAGTGTGAACAGGCCCTTATAGTTTAGATATCTGCCATGCCATAACTTTTCTTTAAAAAACCCTGAAAACGACGAGTCATCGAACGTTAAAAATATTTCTAGCTTCTCGCCTGCTACCGCGAACACCGAAGTTAGCTTTGTCTCTATCACTCCAATGTAAGCGTCATTAGAGTGACAAAGAAAAATCTCCAAAATTATTTGCGAATTTCGGTGTTCGGTGCCTGCCTCTGACATTCAACTTGTTTCTTAATTAGAGTGACAGACAGAGCGAAGTAGATCCTCAGCGGCCCTATCGCGAAAAACGAAATTCGTAAATTTAGAGGATTTGTCTCTCTCACTCTAATGACGCCTTCGTTTGAGTGACAAAGAAAAATCCTCGAAATTTCCGAATTTAGATTTTCGCGGTAGTAGGCCTGTTCTATAAACCAAACAAGAAATTACTAAAATCGACATTTTCGATCATCTATCCCTGTCATGCCAATGACGAATCTTGAAGTTTGAGTGCAAGGGATAGATGCTTGAAATTTTAGGCTCAGTAAGCCCTTTTCTGTGCTACCTATATTTAAAGGTACCGTCACATTAACGCGTAAAAATATCGCTTAACGAGGCGGTACGCGTTTGAGGATTACCGGCGGTAATATTGGTAATCCACCAATACCATTAACGGTAGGTAATATCTGCTAAGTGGGAAATTGCTACCTATCGTGGTTCTGTACCATTCAAGTTTTGGAATGGTAGGAATGCGTTTAACTTTTCGAGGTTTATGCATTTTTTCTGATGCCGCAAGCCACAAAAGGAGAGATATTGTTTGTCTATGTGAGTATTTGTATTTGTTTTCTTGTTATTTTCCTTTGACATCAAAACTACTGAAGTGATTGTATTTAATTGAACTTCCAAAAATATGGCGACTTCTGAATTCGTCCTTGGGTTAATGTTTTACTTCATCCTAGATCTGGCTGATTGCCTACTAAAATCGTAGGTATTACTCTCCTAAAGGTGCGGTTAAACTAAAAGAGCATTCGCTGTTCTAACCTCCCACTATACGAAATTCGATCGGTACACAAAACGTGATTGGTTGATTTCGTAGAACGGGCGCTAGAACAGCGAATGCTCTTTTGGTTTAAACGCACCTTAAGAATTCAAGATGTTGTCACACATCATCAGGCTATATCCGTCCACTGCTGGAGAACGGCCTCTTGCCTATGCGTATGGACGCATTAAGAGGTAAATATATACCTATAATCGCCACGCTGGGCAAGCGGGTTGGCGATCGCAGTATAGTATATTCACTCTAATGACGCTACTGCCCATCATCAATCTTTGATAAATAAAAGCTCAATGACACGTGGTGACACTTCAATCCCTTAATCGACTCTTACGACAACCATGGGAAGAGTTGGGGTGGTGACAAATTTATTTTTACTGCTATCACCATACGGCATGCTTGTAAGTAAAAACTGGAAACATATCAGTAATTTCGGAAGGAACCCTAAGACATCAATTCGCAATTTCATTTCGCCATCAATTGGGATGTACGTAGGGCTGCCAACTGTCCCGCTATATGCGGGACGTCCCATTTCTGGGGCCCTAAAGTATGGGTCCCGCAAAGGGTTCACGCGGGACGCCAGTTGTCCCGCTTTTCAGGGAATACTAAAATAAAATAATAATATGAACACGTAAATGAAAGAAATTTAAGATTGCGTCATGTTAATTTGAATGTACCGCGACCATTGTTAATTTGAATTAACAACTATAGCCCGCTAGCTCCGTGCACTCAACGTGTATAACTGCCAAAATGATTGCGATTGATGCATTAGGTGCATCTAAATGTAACCGATCTGAAATTAAACTTTGTTTTTTAATGTTAATGTCATTCCCGTCGCGCATTTTATAGCCAAGTCCCGCAATTTATTCGCGAATGTCCCGCATACCTGGGATCTTTGGTTGGCAACCCTAGATGTACGGGTTCCTAATTGTGCTGAGCTCGAGGCTTTCAAAGTCAGGTCAGGCCGTAACTTAGCTTCTGTACGAGTATTATGGAGCCCTGGTACCTACAGCTGGTCAACTACTTATCAAGCTTCATTTCATAATGCTTATTAAACAGGCCTACTGTTCTACGAAAACCCTCCAAATCATTTGCACTAATTTGCATATAATAATTTATGTAAACTTTCACTAAGTATTCTAACGAGATTCTAAACGAAACGGGATTTAATGGTGTATAAATATGCTTTGAAAATTACCTAGTTACAGATTACTTAGTGCAAAATCCTTTCTCTTCGGCTTTTCACGGAACCGCCCGAATTAATCTCCGTCTCAATTAGCTTCATCATCATCATCATCATCATATCAGCCGAAAGACGTCCACTGCTGAACATAGGCCTCTCCCAAAGATTGCCACAATGACCGGTCCTGCGCCACCCGCATCCAGCGGACTCCTGCGACCTTCACCAGGTCATCGGTCTACCTTGTGGGGGGCCTACCCACGCTACGCCTTCCGGTACGTGCTTCCCCAAACTCGCAAAGAAGTCATATAAATCAAGAGTTATACGACCTTTAGCCATATAAGAGTTTTATAGTCGTTTTTAGTTAACCTGTTAGTCAAATAAACGTTATAAATCTGATAGTTTAGTCGTCCTACCAAATAGTCTAATTACTATGGTAAATAAACGTTTTTGCGACTTAATTATACAACAATCATGTAGAGGTTTTAAAGAAAACGTTTACTTAATGATGTTCAAAGTATAAACGTTTTCGTCTTATAAAGGGTTTGAAAAAACAGAACAGTCGTAATAAGGTCATTTTTACGAAATCTACATAATTTTATTGTTGTATAAGTGATATCATAAAACCTTATCTCGACAGTTATATAGCGGTATTGAGGGTAACTTCAATATGACAAAAAGATATCAGTGGGACTGTTATCTACCTTTTATTCAACAGTTGGTTATATTAACGTCAAACAAAAACTTTGAAAAAGCTTTAGTTGTTGCCGAACCCGTTATATTCCTTTTATTGAACTATATGTTTTTAAATTGATTTTTAGTAACGGTTATAAAACATTATGCAATTTAAAGTCGATTTGAAATTAATTTTATAAAACATCAGTCGCCATTTCGTGAGCATCACAGTACTATTTAAAAGAAAAAAACCATGGACATTACATCGTGGAAACGGTACAAACAAAGTAGCGGACTAGTAATGGCGGCTTAGTAATGGCGGACAATTTGTAGTCGTTATAAAAACCTTTACTTAAGATAAAGTTATATTGTAGTCGTATAAGTATAAATCCATGACTTGTTCCAAAATGGCTAACCTTAACTATAATAAAATATGAAGAAATATTGTTATAAATTATAATTATTTCGAATATATTAAGAGCGCGACAGCAAAAAACTGTATATCATTTAAACTTTAACGGTAAAGTGACATTCCCATACGAATTCAGCTCACGCCAAATGTGCAAACGCTCAATATATAGAACAATAATTTCTATTACAAAACTTATAAAATTACCTTGTATTATTTTTCCGTACACTTTTTTGTCACACACACACCAAGTTTTGCACGTATCTAAAATAAATGTCAGAAGCAGTTTTATAAATAAAACTTAAAAACATTTACGTAACTTAAAAGTCCGATAAGCAATGAGTAAGGGTTACACTAAACCTTCTATAAAACAAAATGGTCAGTTATAAAACATTTATTTGATATTTAGGTCGCGTAAAGGTTTTTGTTGTACTCTTTATACAACGTTTTGGTCATTCCTTAATCGTTACAATACCTTTAATAAACGATGTAAGTCGCCATGCAAACCTTTATTTAACCTTTATCTCACCAATAAGTCTTATAATTTGCGCCAATTTCGCCTTTTATAACCGTTTACCTTACGTTTATATGACCAACCAAATTAGACTAGAAGTTATATGCAAAACGTTGTCTCAACTTCTATATGACTATATTTTGCTAGTTGGGTCGTACGCCGTCCGTAGCTTCAGTGCAATACATATATACTGAAGCTCATTGTGACAGCATGAATTCGGATGTTTCCGTGAAAATTTTCCAACGACGTCCAATTCCGATGTCACCTAGAGGGAAAAGCTACACTGGCATCCAAAAAGCTCGGGGTGCTCAATAAAGCGAGAGGATACTTTACTCCGGGGCAAAGACTTCTGTTATATAAGTCGCAAGTCAGACCCCATATGGAGTATTGCTGACACCTCTGGGCAGGAGCACCTGTATACCAGCTTGCACCCTTTGACTCGGTTCAGAGACGAGCTGTCCGAATAGTCGACGATCCCAGACTCACAGGCGGTATTGAACCCTTAAGTCTAAGGAGAGACTTCGCCTCCTTATGTGTGTTCTATCGTCTGTACAATGGGTTGTGCTCTGAAGAACTGTTCGACATGATGCCAAAGTCCACTTTTCATCATCGCACCGCTCGCCACCGACTGGGCGCTCGTCCTCACACCTTGCAACCTAAATGGTCGCGCACCGTGCGGTTTCAGAGGAACTTCCTCCCGCGGACGGTCCGTCTGTGGAATGAGCTCCCTGCCGAGGTTTTCCCGTTGGACTACAGTATGGGGTTCTT
>JALPQI010021974.1:0-17299 GCA_025490895.1 Thaumatotibia leucotreta
CTTTGAGTCTTCTTATGAGGCTCATTGTAAACGTAAATTCATACAGTGTGTTACCATGACCCAGGCTTTTATGAACATAGGTAACAATACTAATAATATGCATTACTGGCAATCGTTTTCAAGTATTAAGAGATGACAAATATTTGAATAAACTGTACAATTAATTTTATTTCTTCCAAACGATCAATGTAACGCTTGTCCTGCTCTTAGTTTTCAAAAACTGCGAGTAGTAGTCATTGTCAAGCGCTAATTAACAATTCATTTTGATGTACATTGCTTCTCACTGAATTTTTCTTAGAAAATTAATAACGTTTAAAATTTGTTTTTTTTTTATTCTAATAATGCTCACGGTCTGGCTAAAATTTTTTTTAATGTGGCGAAGGTAGGCAACTGAGCTCTCAGCCCACCTGATGGAAAGCAGGAACTGAGGCCCATGGACATAGTGATCAAAAATTCGTCTATGTGCTGCCTACCCTCCTGAGGACTTAGATAGATTGCCTCTATCTATGCCAATAATTACACCGGCTATCTTACCCTCACACCGAAACACAGTAAAGCAAACACTGCTATTTAGCGGCAGATTAACGGGTAAGACGTTGGTAGCTATTCGGGCGGACCCTGCACGAGGTCCTAGCACCAGCAAAGATCATTTCATTAAAAGCCTCAATGATGTTAACACACTGTATATTACAATTATTTTTCTTTATACCCCTAAACACAAATAAGAATCAAAATATACCGTAGCTTTAAAGGGTTGAATCAGGTCGAGGTGATTGCTCTAGTTCACGCCAACGATAAACAAATTACTGGTTTGACCAGGTCTTACCATGAGTTGCCGCTGCGATTGTAACGCAGACTTACTTTATGTCCCTCTCGCTTGCACCAATACGTCATTTCGACAGAAAGTAATTATGCGTTAGGGCCTTATCACACTTGCGATCTACAAGCGATTTGAAAGCGAAGCGTACGCGCGGCGTGTTCGCCGCGTGCCCGTAACAGATTCGCCGCGAGTGCTGCCGCGATCTCGTAACGAATACGCTGTTCAGCAGTCAGTAAATCGCTCAGAGTGATCTGAGTCTTGGACAGTCACTAATAAGATTTATTATTACATAATGGATACCAACTCTTGACGCGGCGGATCTTACAGCGGAAATCATGGTGAGCACACTGTATCCGTACCACAAAGCGGCAATTGGCTATGTAAAGTTTTCCGAAGGTATAAATATTATATTTTTCCCTGGAAGCCGTCGTCTTAAGGTTCGAGAAAATACGGCTCTTTTATTTATATTTCCTATAAATTGTTGATAATCTTTTTTAAGTGAGTGAGGTGACATTTGTGCAGTTCGACACATCGAGTAAAATCTCACGTATCCATTACTTGACAAGTCATGGTACGGCTACAAAAGCCCTAGCATATACAAGCGCGATAGAATGCATTAGGTACACATCGAGTAAAATCTCACGTATCCGTTACTTGACAAGTCATGGTACGGCTACAAAAGCCCTACAGGGGCGTATAAATACCTGTCGCAAACGGATCACAGTCAGAGGCCCAACCGCGAATCACGAACGACGTGTTGCCTCTCTCTCGCACTCGCGAATTCGTACGTAAGTGTAACAGGGAGGCAAAACTTCGGTTCTGGTTCGCGGTAGGGCCTCAGACTCTATAGACCTAATGAAAATTGCAAAATTTTCGACCATCTGTCTCTGTCGCTCCAATGGCGCCATCGTTAGTGTGACAGAGGGTGATGCCCGAAATTTTCATTTGCCCACGAAGAATAAAGTCGCCAATGGCTCTGCTCGTTCATCGCTGTTGTTTTAATCAACAGGCGTAGCAAAGATGCCATCGTATACGATAAGCGATAAGTCACGTGACTATAATGTATGGAAATGGTCACGTGACTTTTCGTTCGGATCTGCCATTCTCATTTATTTATTACTTAATGTTTATAGTATGCTGCAGAATGGCATTTTAGCTGCGCCTATTACACCTTCCTAACCTCGTCCTGCCCAATGTGATTTATAACGGACACATTTGATTTTTAGAACAAAAGAAAAGGACTATATTTTTGAACAAATTAGGTTTAAATTTCTATAACTCAAACTTAGTATGACGGGCAGAACGAGCCTAAATCAGTCACTGATGACAGGGACGACGCAGTTTGTAAGACACGTATGGAGATATTTTTAATCGTGTCTAACGTAATTATGCCATCTCTGTCGTCAGTATCTGATTTAGGAAGGAGTAATACGGTCCATTCATCCTTAGTTGTCTTATCTAGTAAACAACTTTCTAACCTAAAAGTACACGTTTTCTGTCGTAAGCTGCTGTTTCCTTGATTCAAAATTAAGCAATTCACTAATCACTACGGACGGACTGCACAAATACGGACTCAGGTATTTTGGTATAGGCAAATATGGCAGTTTACAACAGAAAACGTGTACTTTTAGGTTAGAAAGTTGTTTACTAGATAAGACAACTAAGGATGAATGGAAAGTTAATTAATTCATTCACCTCTATTCATCCTTAGTTTTTTTCCTTTTTACGAGTACAAGGTTTTTTTTCCTTCAGACACCAATATTCGTATGCGACGATAACAGTGCAGCAACATAAAAATTCAGCTTTACCGCCCAAGGCATCCAGAATAATGAAATTTAAAACGACACCCGTCTCCCTCTATCGTAACGTTTTACACATAACGTGAAAGAGACAAAGCTAAAAGGCTCTGCAGAATACGCAAATTGCGTTGACTCTGCGGGATCTAATTTTATAACCTAACAAGCTGGTGTTTTATGGTTTGAAGTTTAGTAGCAATATGGAGTGTTTCGTGAAATATAACGTCGAGGGATACAAAATAGGAAAATTATAGTTTTGCTTGTACATTGTAACTAATTATGATAACATTAGTATGGGCATGCTTGCTGCATTACTCAAGTTATGAGCAGAGATCAGACAATTGTGCATTCATTGTTCGATTGTTCGATTGTCTAATCAAAATTGATTGAAAAATTAATGATTTTCAAGAAATACATATTTTACACCGGTAACAAAGTAAGATAACCTTTGTAAATAGTCATCTTAAAACTTCTACATAAAATTTTAAGAAATTATTCATTTAGTTATTCATTTATTCCACTTTGAAGCCATCTCCATATTATTGCGCATAGTGACGCATATATATTTGTCTATTCTCTGGTTATGAGAGCCTTACTGTAAACTTCGAAATTCGTATATTTCAAGGATTTGTCTGTGTCACTCTAATTAAGCCATCGTTGGAGTGATAGACACAAATCGAGTTCACAATAATATGGACATAACTCTAAAAATGTTCTGAAAATAATAATAAATAAATAAATATCTTGGGACATCTTGCACAAATCCACCTAGTTCCACGGTAAGCTCAATTAGGCTTGTGATGTGGGTACTTACTAGGCGACGATATATATAATAGATAGATACATATAGATACTTAAATACATGGACAGCCATGACCAAGGAACAAACATTTGTGATAAATAAATACACAAATAATGCCCTCGCCGGGATTCTAACACGAAACCTCCAGCTTCGTAGGCAGGGTCACTACCAACTAGGCTACGGAGGCTGACAGGAGGTTATGTATAGTTTTATTTGGAAATAGAAAAAGGTGGTAAATTCTTCAAACAACACTTCACGCCTACCATTTTTTTATATATTTTAGATAGGTCATACATATATCAACAAAGACATCAACTACGACTATCCAGTACTTAAATATTTGTGAATAACACAAATTAATGCCCCTCTGGGATTAGAACCTGTGTATATAGAACATCACACGACTAAGTTCTTACAATACTGCCAACCACAATTATCGTTACAAACCACATCATATTTTTCACCAGATACTTTATTAGGTACATTGATTGAATAACATCATATTTTCTTTTATCCCATAATCTTATCCAAACAGCGCCCTATACACAGATAAGACTCATAAACATGTAAACACATTTTATTTCATCACCATAGCATAAGGTAAAAATATGTTTACATGTCTTTGACATCGCACATCTCAGAGTTATTCAAAAACACATTTTCATCTCTCGCAAACGTAGTAATTCCATTTAACCGACGAAGTGCCCACGAAATCAGGGGCTGCCAGAAAAAGCATAATCTGATTGTAGGGACGGGGTTATGCGAGATGAAACATGTTTTTATCACGTTTAAAGCATTTAATACTACCAACGCATATACAAATTTTCATTCACTCCATGCCTTGCGTGTTCAAGAATTATTTCGGTGCCCTCAATGCACATGTGCGTTTATAAGTTTATTTTATTTTATTGTTATTATTTTAGGAAAAACAAACAGCCATACAAAATATGTTACAGCTTGAGTATTAAAACTAATAAAATTACTAAATGTATCGCCTACTACATTATCCACGAATTACTATACCAAAATGTGGTCGGATCTATAACAAAGTGGACAGTTATACATGTGACAAAGTGTAGATCAGTGACATTAGGAAAAAACAAAAAAAAAACACAACAGCGAAAATCATAAAAAATAAACAATAGAACAATGAATTTAGTATGACAAATAAAAATGAAGGTGGAATACAAATCATGCAGTTAATTTAAGGTTTTTAGCGTATCAAGTATAGCATAATCTATATTTCGTCTCGGGAAGGTGACATATGTCAATATGTGTAAAATGTTGGTTGTAAGTTCCTGATACATTCCTTCCACTAAATTTAATGTGACATAATACTACTTGCATGAACTGTTATTTGGGCATTTCCCCGGGCGTTTCAACCGCTGTAACTTCGGTGGCAACATTATTACCCGAATCGCGTGGTTTTTTTTCTATATTGGTAGTTGTCAACTACGTCTGCCAATGTATCCAAAAGTTCTTGCATCTTTCACGGGATGCGTGTGATAAGCTGATAAGGCTACCACTGAAGTCCCGGCGGTTGAAACGCTCGGAGAAATGTCCAATATGAGTTATATGTGTCGCACTGAACATAGTGCGGAACCTGGCTAAGGCACGGAAATAATGCCCACAGTAAATGTGTTAAAGTTATGTTAGCTTTAGTGTAACGGCCCGGCCACGACATTGGTCTAAGGCGACCAGCGGCGAGCGAATCCATGAGTTGGAGCGGGATGCCGATATGGGTACGAGAGGGAGTACCATACGTTTTCCGCTAAGCCGGTCGTCGGACATCGGTCTAAGGCGACCGGCTTAGCGGAAAACGTATGGTGCTCCCTTTCGTACCCATATCGGCATCGCGCTCCCACTCATGGATTCGCTCGCCGCTGGTCGCCTTAGACCAATGTCGTGGCCGGGCCGTAAGGCCGTAGTGGCGGGCGTCAGACGGCGCGTCTGGTGGGGCGGGCAGCGGCGAGTCGAGCGTACCTAATAAGGCAAGGCCACGACATTGGTCTAAGGCGACCAATAGCGAGCGTATCCATAATTTGTAACGACATGCCGATATGGGAACTCCCTCTCACACGTATTGTTTTCCGCTAAGCCGGTCGCCTTAGACCAATGTCGTGGCCGGGCCTCAAGGGAAGACCAGCGTGTACTCAGGCCATGCGCATACGTTTACATTTGTTTAAAGGTGCATTTAGACCAAACGAGCATTCGCTCATTCTATCCCCCACTCTGCGAAATCAACGAATTTCGACGAATCACGTTTTATGTCAATTTCGAAGAGTAGGGTATAGAACGAGCGAATGCTCGTTTGGTCTAAATGCACCTCTACATGGTCGCCCCGCTCGAGCGTCTACTCAGGCCTTAGACTTACCCCGCGGCCACGACATCGGTCTAAGGCGACCGGCTTAGCGGAAAACGTATGGTGCTCCCTCTCGTATCCATATCGGCATCCCGCTCCAACTCATGGATTCGCTCGCCGCTGGTCGCCTTAGACCGATGTCGTGGCCGGGCCGTTAGACTTACGCCGCGGCCACGACATCGGTCTAAGGCGACCGGCTTAGCGGAAAACGTATGGTGCTCCCTCTCATACCCATATCGGCATCCCGCTCCAACTCATGGATTCGCTCGCCGCTGGTCGCCTTAGACCAATGTCCTGGCCGAGGCATTAGACCATCGTTTACCTAGTAAGTTTTAAGTACCGTCCTACCGTCGCTTTGATCATTCAAGTAGTTATTTACATGATGTGTGAAGTCTGTGAAGGAATATTGTATGTACCCGAGAAATTCGACCGGTATCCGCTAAGCTGGAGTGGCCGAGTGGTTGAGACAACAGTGGCGAAACCTGAGGACGTGGGTTCAAATTCCACCTCCGGCAGTGGTAAACTTCAGTAGATATTTTTTATTTTGTATATTATGACACCTGATTTTACAATTTATATAGGTATCTACATATGTAATAGTAGTGTAACGTACCTACTGCTTAAAAATATTTTTTAGTACAGATGGTGCCTTTTTTAGGCTCTAGTGCGAGAAGTGAGTCATTTTACGTCAGGTCCAAAACTTCGGAGGGCCATCAGTACTAAAAAACGTCGTACGAGACACGTGCAAAAACGTACTGTGTCGTAATGTACTATAATAAAACAATTTGAGTTGTTTCACAAAATACATTTATTTTAATGACTTAAAAAAAATTACAAGTTTTTGAATAATGCTATTCAACATTATTTCCTCTTTGCCTTTTTATTCGATTCGTTAGTGTCTTTGAAATTCGGTTACTGAAAATAAATTCAATAATTTTAATCCATTCATACAAAACTACGGCTAACGACATCGTTATTATATCAAAATAACTACATTTACAAAAATCGTTCTAAATATGTGAATTCATTGGTATTATAATTTGAAAATTACTTACTAAAACCATCCGCAGCAGAACCAAAGTAAACGATATAGCTTTCCAAAACGCTAAACTCAAGGGGCACATTGCGCGTAGAACCGATGGCCGTTGGGGCGGGAAGGTTTTCAAGTGGCAGCCACGTACCGGAAGGCGCAGCATGGGTAGGCCCCTCACAAGGTGGACTGATGACCTGGTGAAGGTCGCAGAAGTCCGCTGGATGCGGGTGGCACATGATTGAGATTTTTTTTTGCAAAGATAGGTCCGATAACAAACGTTTAATTCCAGAAATACCTCATTCACCCGTATTCATCTGTTTGAAATTTTAAAATTGCCTCCATTTAATTATTGTTGTCATAAAAAAAAAATTGCATGGTAATGTATCGATGAAGTTGATTGTAATTTAAGCCCTTACAAGCTCCGACACCGTTGACAAAACACCCTGTATAAGAACATCAGCATTTCTTTACGTTATTATGACAAATCATCATCATCATATCAGTCGAAAGACGTCCACTGCTGAACATAGGCCTCCCCCAAAGATTGCCACAATGACCGGTCCTGCGCCAACAAATACACAAACATAATCTTATTATTACCTACCTTACCGAATCTCCAGCTTCGCAGGCAATGTCCCTACCGACGGAGGCAGTCATTATAATTATTTTACTAAGAAGTACATTTTTACCAGAAGTAAAGAAGTTCCAAAACCTATAGACAAAGAAAATAAAACTAAATCAAACAAGGCCCGAAGGGACCTGTGTTACCTTGTTATTTTTAATCGAAAAAGTTTTTTTAACGAATTGTAGCGACGCTGCGTAATAACCACGGTAAATACAATTTGCGTTTCCTTATTTCTATTAAAAGTGATAATTGTGATGTTCTTATTAAGGAATGAGGAATAAAATATCATATTTTAACGACAAACGTGTCTCAATCGAGCAAACGTTCGTTTAATACTTTTCATTACACCTGTTCGGTAAGTGCGCCAATACGCTGCGGCGATGCGCGCCGTAGATGCGTCATTACGCCCTAGGGCAATCAAGGATTTTCATACAACATTACGTCGCACTAGCGCGGCGCCCAGAGCAGGCAGGCGGCGGCGCGCGCCGCGCCGGGATTTCTGTTATAAAAATTATAAAAAGTCATCCCTGATTTTGAGAAATGATTTTAGACCGTTTTAGAGAAGTTTTGTGAAAATATATTGTTTCATTTACTTTTTTTGCCTCACAGGTGTGATGAAAAACATTGTGTGTGCCACGGGAGGTACAAAAATTATTAATTATTTTTTTATTTACCGCCCTTAGTACACAATATACTAATACTGATGCTAACCCTAGCCTAGAAGTGAATAATCAAGACCAAATGCGGGTAGTTCGTAAAACCCGCGCAGCTCATGAAGGTGTTGATACATTTTCTCGCCAGTCTGCCTACGACCACGAATGTAACATCATGCCCGAAACATCAGGATAAAATTCAAAAAATCAAAATTCAAATTCTTACATTAAAGGATATTATTAATTAGGGTTTGAGCTTTCACCCAGGAAAACAAGAGCTTTTCATAAGAAAACTATTTATTCTTCAAAAACACGATGCACGTACAAGAAATACAAGTCGCAGAGAGATCGCATAGAAAGAGGCGCCATCTGCCGGTGGCAGTAGTTAAACTATCCTTAAGCAGTGTTCAAATTTTCTAATTATTATAACACTCCCACTAAAATTGAACACTATTAATAAACAAAATAAAAACAAACTCATTTGGTTAAGCCCAAATAAGGAGCATTCACCCTTTAATGACTCCCACTAAAACTAAACAATATTGTTAAACAAAAAAAATAGACCCATTTGACTTAGCCAAAATAAGGAGCATTTACCCTGATAGGATGACACCAAGTTACATTTTATTTCAAATACCCCTCTGTCTCATATGCTTAAAATAAAAAAAATCAATGGGCCATGAACTTATAATAAACAAAACTCAGTTTGGAGCTTAACTAACAATACAAAATTTTATCCCTCAAATAGGAAAAAGATTGAGTGGGGAGAGCTTTTGTCAAAATATCTGCTAATTGACTTTTGCTTGGAACATAATTAATTTTAATTAGACCCAACTCTACTTTTTCCCTTATGAAATTATATTTCACATCTATATGCTTTGTCCTTTTGTGATACACAGGATTATTAATAAGTTTAATTGCAGACTGGTTATCAACGTTTAACACAATACAATCATACTTTTCACCTAGGTCTGACAACAATCTCTGTAACCATAGAACTTCTTTCGCAGCCTCACAAGCTGAAACAAATTCTGCCTCGGTTGTGGAGAGACTAATGGTCTTTTGCTTCTGACTAGACCATGTTATTGGACCATTGTTCATTTTAAAAATATATCCTGTAGTTGACTTACGAGTATCTACATCACTTGCAAAATCAGAGTCTGAATAGCCAACAAGATCATTATTCCCTCCATACTTTATACACAAATCCTTAGTACCAATTAGGTATCTAATTATACGTTTGACAGCATTTACATGCTGCTGGCTTGGATTATTTACATACCTGCTCAATACATTTACAGCATATGAAATATCAGGCCTTGAGACTGAACACAAAAACAATAAGGAGCCTATCGCTTCCCTGTAAGGAAAATTTACAGTGTTTTCATCTACATTTTTTGTTATGATTACATTAACATCCGCAGGGGTACTAGCTGGATTTGCTGTACTCATACAAAACTTCTCAATTAATTGATTTATGTAATCCTTTTGATTAATACTTATACAGTCTTCCGTGCGTTCAATATGCATGCCCACAAAATATTTCAACTTTAATTCTTTGATTTTAAAAGCTTGCTTTAAATACTGTATTATCTCCTGAATAAGTTCGTTACTGGAAGATATAACAAGGGCATCATCAACATAAATGATTAAAAATACTTTTATCCCATTAAAACTGCCTACATATACACAATTATCTGCTTGTGATTGTACAAAACCATATTTTGTTAAAAATTGGGTAAACCTTTTGTTCCAGCAGCGAGATGCCTGCTTTAGGCCATACAAGGATTTATTTAATTTTAATACAAACTTTTTATTTAATTTAACACCTTCAGGGAGTTCTATAAAAATATCTTCTTCAAGGTACCCATTTAAGAATGCAGTTTTTACATCAAATTGTTGAATTTCTAATTTATATTTAGCAGCTATAGAAAGAAGTACTCTTATAGAGTCATACCTTGTTGTCGGAGAGAAAATTTCTTGGTAATCTACATCTTTTATCTGTGTGAATCCGCGAGCACACAGGCGAGCCTTGTAACGCAGCTGTTCATCTTCAGTCTTCTTTATGGCAAAAACCCACTTTGTAGTTAGAGTTCGCTGACCGGACCTCTCGACTGGACTCCAAGTATTATTTTCAATATGTGAAGACAATTCTTCTTTAATGGCTTCAGACCATTCCTTACTTTGTGGACTCTGCAATGCTTCATTATATGTTTGAGGCAATGGCAGCTCAACAAAATTTACTTCTAGATTTCTGTTATTTCTGGGCCTCAGAAGTATTTCTCTATGTGGTTCAATTTCTAATTCTACCGACGGTTCATAGGACGGATCATCACTATTACAGCTCAATAAGCTGTTCTCTGACTCTGATGTAGAGGCTTCAATTAACGTGTCATCTAATGACTGATGAAGTGTTACATCTTCTTGATTATCATCCTCAAGACATATTTGTACCGTGTTTCTTCTTATTTCTGGAACTTGATGCTCATCAAAGATGACATTCCGTGATACTTTTATGGAGTTTGTCTTTATGTCATACATCCTATAGTTTGTGTTGTCATAACCAACAAGAATGAGTTTCTCACTCTTCTTTTCCAACTTAGTTCTTAATTGGTCAGGAACATGTACATAGCCAACACTTCCAAAAACCTTCACGTGGCCAAGCTGAGGTTTAGTGCCAATCCATAATTCAAATGGTGTTTTATTGGGTGTCTGGCTTGACGATGTTCTATTTAATATGTACACAGCACAGTTCACAGCTTCTGCCCATAGATTTAGTGGCACATCTCTTGCATACAGCATTGAACGAGCACTTTGAACAATAGTACGCATCTCACGTTCAGCTCTTCCATTCTGTTGGGGCACATAGGGGGCCGTACGTTCATGAATGATCCCCTCCTTGTCAAGGTATTCTTGAAAAAGTTTATTCACATACTCTCCACCATTATCGGTATGTAAATTTCTTACACTGTGCATATATTTATTTTTCACAATATTATTATATTTCTTGAACATGTCCAAAACATCACTCTTGTTTTTAATAAAATATACATGCCTGTAACTTGTAGCTGCGTCCTTGAATAAAACAAAATACCTCATACCCTGGACTGATGTGTGACTCATAGGACCACACACATCGCTGTAAACTAAGTCACCAGGCTGTAGTTCTCCTCTGACAGATTTGTGAAATGGAAATTTGCACTGTTTCCCATATGCACATGCTTCACAGACAAAATCATTATTTTTACTGTCATTTATTTTCAGACCTTCAACAACACTATTAGCACACATGGTTTTAATTTCTTTTAAATTAATGTGTCCAAGTCTTTCATGCCAAATTTGAATGTCACTTTTGTCTTTTTGCACTAAATTACAAGTTTCTGGAACCACTGTTTTTATATTTAACTCATATAAATTTTTTTCTGTAATTTTGGCACTCATCACTACTTTGTTGTCTTTGTAAATTAAAGCACTCAAGTCTTTTTTTATGATTGTGTAAGATTGTTTTATAATTACACCTTCAGAAAATAAGTTTTTATGAAAACTTGGCACATATAACACACCTTGCAGTACACTGTCCTCCCACTGTCCATTTACTAGTCTTTTGATCAAAACTTTTCCAATTCCGTGCACTTCAACTGTTTGTTTATTACCTAAAGTCAAAGATTTCTGGCACTCATAAAGTTCAGAAAAGAAATCTTTCTTATAACAGATGTGTGCCGAAGATCCACTGTCCAGTATCCAACTGTTTTCTTCAGCATGACATAAGTCATCTTCTATATTAAATGCTAACATATCTGTTGCTTCTTTCTGTGATCTTCCATTCTTGAATTTTCTCGGAAAGCGACATTCTTTGGAAAAATGACCCCTTTTTCCACAATTATAACATTCAAAGCGATGTTTTGTATTTTTTATTCTTAGTTGCAGCATTTCCAGGTGCCTGTGACTGATTTTGTGACAACAGGTCCTGATTCTGTTTATGTTGATTCTTCCAGGTCTTTCCAGCTACAAGAAATGCTGTCTCTTGTTCTTCTACAGATGCTAGACTTGCTTCTTCATCTAATAAACGAGCAGTTAAATTATTCAGTGTCTGTTTGTCGGCAGATAATGACATCCAGGCTTGACGAAGCGATCTATATTTAAGAGGCAATGTTCCAAGGATTTTAGTTATGATTGCCATATCGCTAATACTTTCGCCACTTTCTTTGAGCTGCTTTGCTAAAGTTTCTACTTTTGAAATATGTTGTGCTACACTATCACCTGGCGCCATTTTGTATTGGTAAAACTTTTCGTGGATCAACATTTTGCATAACTCACTCTTTTGTTCGTAAATCGACTCAAGCTTAGACATTATTTCTGAGGCAGTTTCACAGTTTTCTATAAGTGTGATTTGCTTGAAGTCCATCGAAGACGTAATAATATACATGGCCATGCCATCACTTTTCAACCAATCCTTTGCATCTGCAGTTGGTTTAGGAATAGAAATGTCGATTCCTTTTGCTTTCAAAGCACATTTGACCTGGAACTTCCATTGTCTGAAATTATTTCCATCAAACTTTTCGAGATTCATCGAACGCGTGGGATCCATTTTGAGGTTATGCCGCCAACAATAACTCAAACGCACTTTGCAACTTTTCTTTGCCGTTTTCGCCGGTTATTTTCTTCACAGAGTGTCCTGGGCCCATAACCAATTAGGGTTTGAGCTTTCACCCAGGAAAACAAGAGCTTTTCATAAGAAAACTATTTATTCTTCAAAAACACGATGCACGTACAAGAAATACAAGTCGCAGAGAGATCGCATAGAAAGAGGCGCCATCTGCCGGTGGCAGTAGTTAAACTATCCTTAAGCAGTGTTCAAATTTTCTAATTATTATAACATTATTGATAATATTAAAAGTAAGTTTACGCGATTAAGACCCGTTGGTGGAAAAATAAGAGTGATAATCGTGTGAAAGTTTAAATGAATATAATAAATTATCGTGTTTAAAGTTAAACAGTGAACTGAAAGGTATAAATATAACAATAATCAAGTAAACTCATAACTTAACGTGTGACTCAAATCTATTACAAAATTGTCGAACCGGTTTACACAACATGTTTCGACCCATTAAGAGGATCCTCACCTGTAGAACTATAGGGCAAAGCCCGACGTATACCCATTGAGCGTTGAACAGTTGCACCTACGCCATCTATAATTTTAATTTAAAATATTACCGAAGTGCCTAACAACCTAATTTTAGACTTATCGTCAATTCATAGCTTAGCGAGTCTAAAGGGAGCAAGAAAGTGCTGAGTATTTTGATCGTTTACTTATTTACGACGACATTTTACACGCACATCCCATCAGTAAAACTGTCTTCCTAACAAGCTTTAAACGTATTTGAAAACACTTTATTACCAGTACTTAAGGGCGTTTTTCTATCAGCATGACAACGTTTTTAACGTTGTCGTTTTTGCAGAATACATTTTTCAGCAAGTTAAACTAGTTATAGCTTTTATTGATATGAGCAAAGAGTTTAAAATTAAGCGAGATTTTGTTGTCTAGGGGAAAATATAAGTGTGTTAGATTGCCAGTTGGTAATGTAGACTTTTTAGTCCCAAAGTGCTTGTGGTTGCGGGTACAGGCTTTAGGACCGTGTTTATGGTGGGTCTGAGTGTCTACTACGTTCATGTAAATTCGTAAATTTCGATCTCCTGCCTCTGTCACTCCTATTACTCCTTTGTAGAGTAACAGAGACAGAATTTATGAATTTCTATGTTCTTACCCGGAACATTCGATATCGATATGGTCGAGGAAATAAAATATAGCAACACTTTTTAAAGACTACTTATAGAGTGGACCTTAAAGCCGCTTCTAAGATCCCTGAAATAAAAAATATTTTTATAGAAAAATAAGCGAATTTTACGGAGTTAGAGTTCATACATATTTTAAAGGACATATATATATCCATAGTTCAATCCGTATTAATATACTGCATACCAATCTGGGGTGGAGCGGCCAAAACCAAATATTTACAATTGGAACGTGCTCAGCGTGGTCTCATTAAAGTCATGTACTACAAAAATCAAAGATTCCCTACACACAGTTTATACAAATTGACTAAACTACTCTCCGTTAGGCAGCTTTACATTATGAACACAATTCTAAAATTACATAAGATCTTGCCATACGACAGAAACGCGAAACAGAAAAGAAGAAAAGATAGAATACTAAACTTGAATAAGACAACAACAAAATTTGCCTCCAAACAATTTCCCATACTGTCCAGACACCTGTATAATGTACTGAACAAATACCTAGACATACATAATATGAACTACCATAACTGTAAAACCACCATATTCAAGTGGCTTCAAGGTAAAACCTATGATGAGACTGAACAACTACTAGAACGGTGACATGATTCGAATGCATACGTCATTCACAATACACAACCCGCGCGCGCACTCACACTCAATTACACACATGCTCAAAAACACTCACGCACACACACACACACACACACACACACACACACACACACACACACACACACACACACACACACACACACACACACACACACAAACTCACGTCATCCACCCTATGTAAGTAGGTACCTACGTAATATTTATATGATGCATATTAATAAATAATATGCTATTATTAAAATATAAGTACTTATTGTGATCTATTTATTAGAAATGTGTTTAATCTTATTATTGTTATTAAACTTGAGGAAGAGCGGGGCGTTCCAACACAGGCTTCGTAGCCTAAAGGAAGGCCCCAGTCATTGTAAACTTTAAAATTTGTTTATTAATGATAATAAAAATATTTTGATTTTTTTTGATTTTGATACATTTTATACTGGAACCTATAACGTAGCGTTTCCTAGTCTGCTAAGGGTAAAAACCCTCGAGGGAACCCGCGTACAATATGTATAATAATATTGTTATTGTAATTGTACTATTTATTTAGCAAAGTTAAAGAAACTCTGTTTTAATATATTCCCAAAGCTTGTAATCAAAAAGTTTAAGGTATCTAAAATCCAGACGCGTCTGCTACTAATAAACCTAAATAAGTTTTTATTGCTCCATCCAGAAGGCCTAGCCAATATGAATACAATTCTTGACGGGATAATAAGGGCGTAAATATGTACACACGATTTTTCTTTATACCTTTGTCTCAAAAAGTCGAAAAAGCATAACCTTTTTGCAGTTTTTTATGCAACTAGGGTACTGTCAACCTCAAAAATTATATATTAACGATTTTTATCTTTGGGTCATGCGTGATTGGGCATATACTCGTATTCTGAAATATATAAACATTTTGAGACGTTACTGTACAACTTTAAATACAGGATCAATTTTAGGTCGTTTAAAAGAAGTGAACAGGCTAGGACGGTCAAGAATTCGCGAAAAAAAAATCTTAATTATGAGTTAATCGAGCTTTGGTGAATAGTTTAAATAAATTCAGTCAACGTGAACTCATACTTAGGATTTTTTTTGTGCGATATTTAATTATCTCCATAGTGAAAGTTGCTCAGAGTGACCGTCCCTAGTACCCTGATCACTCTTACTCCACGACCCAGATGTCACCTTGTATGATTATTAACCCAATCTTTCATTTCTTGCCTCAAAATGTCATTTTCCGTTGACAAATGCCTGAACTTAGTCAGCCACACTACAACTAAGTACGGAGGGTGGTAAAGTATATTCCCAGGATATTGGCCATCAATCATGGGTAATTTTACCTTTTTTGTTCGCGGTTGACTTGTGAAATATTAGGGCGCCGTGTTCGGAGTTTTATAAAGATAGACGTTTTTTGAAGAATCGAGCGTGTTTTAAAGAAAAATACAAGAGGTATTAGGTATCTACTTATATCCTAATACGGGTTGTTATCGCCCGTCTTATGAATATCATGAGCAGAAGTTTTTGGAGGCCAGCGTTATATGCTTGTATTATGGTAGACGTCATAGTACATTACTATAGAGGATGGGAAACGAAAGGCCAAGTAGATATATCTGGCCAAAGGAACTGAGGGCCTGTAACCCTGTTTCTCGCCGAGATTTGTATAGTGCTTTTCTTAAACTTGCCATGAAATAAAACGAAATGATTTCAACGAACCATACTATTTGATTTGTAAAATATACCAATTAAATAGTACAGTATCGTATAACACTAAAAAAAACATTCGCGCTTAACTTTTTTTTATCTGTTTGAGGTCTCATTTTACCTGGTGGTATAGACTTCTTCTTCTTCTTCTACTTAAGAGCTTGGCTCTTGTCGGTGGAGTAAACGCCATTCCGTTCGTTGTCCTGCCAATGTTTTGAGCTCCTGATACGACACTACATTTATTTTCTCCTTCACTTGGTCCAAAAATGCTCGCCTTGGTCTCCCTCGGCCCCTTTTCCCTTCCACTTTTCCTTCAATTACAGTTTTAATATAATTGTCATGTCGTAACAGGTGCCCCAACATAATTCCTCGTCTATTTTCAATCGTCTTGATTAGAGATCTCTTCTCCCCTATCTTATCCAATACTTCCTCATTCGTTCTTTTCTCAGTCCAACTTATACCCTCCATCCTCCTCCAGCACCACATTTCAAACGCACACAACCTCTCCCTGTCTCTTTGAGTTAATGTCCACGTCTCGCTTCCGTACAAAGCTATGCTCCAGATGTAAGTCTTTATAAACCGTTTTCTTATGCATTTTGCCATTTTTGCTCGAAATATTTGCTTTTTGGCATTAAACGCCTTCTTGGCCATGGCTATGCGAGCAATTATGTCTGCAGTACATCTGGAGTCATAGGTTATTATGCTTCCTAAATATTTAAAGGTGTCAAGCTGTTGAATTGTGATATCTCCTAATTTAATGGGTTGAATTTTTCTATATTTTGATGCTATTATTGTTTTGGTTTTTGTTACATTGATTTTGAGTCCAAATTCTGTGAATATTAAATCCATTTCCTGTAAAAGTTGTTCCAGTTGTGTTGAGTTTTCTGCTAAAGCAGCAATGTCGTCAGCAAATCTGATAAATCTGAAACACTCCCCGTTAAACTTAACACCCCCTTTTTTGGTTTCTATTATCTTTTTGATGGCACTTTCTATAAAAACATTAAAAATCAATGGCGAGAGTGGACACCCCTGTCGGACACCCTGTCTTATTTTTGCTCTTCTTTTTTCTTCACCTATTTCTATTATAGTTTCCTGCTCTTTGTACAGTTCTAGT
>JALPQI010021975.1:0-15375 GCA_025490895.1 Thaumatotibia leucotreta
CTACCGGGGTCCGGCGCACGCCGCGCCGAGATTTCTTTTATGAAAATGATGAAATTAAGTCACCCCTGATTTAGACCATTTTAGAGTAGTTTTGTGAAAATATATTGTTTTATTTACTTTTTTGCATCACAGGTGTGATGAAAAACATTGTGTGTGCCACGGGCGGTACTAGAATTACGAACTCGTGTTAGAATTAAGATTGAATTCACACTCGTTCGTAATTTCTTGTTTACCGCCCTAAGTACACAATGTACTAATAAAGTATAACGTTTTAGTAATACTTCAGTAACAACGTATCAGTTACTGAGGTTATACCTACCTACCTAAAACAGTGGTACCGTTTGTAAAACGAACATACTTTTAAATTAATTGCTAAGAAAAAGTCAGTAAATGCAGAACGCCATACCTAAAACCTACACAACGATGTCGACACATATACAAAACAAAACACGACACGGATATCTAATTCGGTTACGATTGATGTTCGAAATCAACTACTAGTCGAGATGAACAATGTGTACATGACAGCTATCGACTCGAAATCCTTCGGTTCCGTAACCGACGCCCACTCGATCTTTCGACACCCGACTAGTCGTAAATTATAATTTTAAAAGTGGTCGTTGCAGCACGCATGCGTCACAGCTCTAATGAACGGGCCCATGCGTCTAGTTATTTATTCGTATTCCAATCCTAATTTATTTTAGAACGTTGAGGCAAATTTTATGGCGCTGGTTATTGTAAGTTATTGCTGAAGACTTATTATATTATTAAATTGCAATCAAAATTATACAATTATTTAACGTTTTGCTGATACGGAAAATTAAAAATAGAAATTCATTATTAATGAGACAAATATTACGCATGTATATGTATAAAAATATTGAATCTTCTAATTTAACTTGTTATGTATGCGTCTATATTACATTGTAAGAGATTTTATTTTATTTATTTATTTATAAAGCAGAAACGTCCAATTTTAAATATATACGAGTTCACGTGTATTTAGTACGGTCTCAGTAAAGAAAACGGGTCAGGTATTAAATTTCCGGGAAAATAATACACGCTGATTTAATTTTTTACAGAATAAGTGAAATCCAATTTCCAATACAATGTATTTTTTCTTGTTAGATTACTTCGTGGATATAAAAATAGTAAGTCATGGTTAAAAAGCTCTTTTTTCCGTACATATTTGGCGGTTTTTTAAACACTAAAATTTTGCCTGCGCGAATCTGTGTAACGACCATTCTAATTGTTTTTTCGATTGTAAGATCAAATCAGGAGAATCACAATATAAGCTGATATTAAAAAGGATTCTACCTATCATGTACCTACACATTTGAAAATTCTCCTTGAAATCAGTCAGTTTGCAGTATTTTCTATGACAAATTACACCTGACCCGTATTATTTGACCAGAAGTGTATTTGGGTTTGTAATGGATAATATTATCATCACTATCATCAGACATAAGGGACTGTATTTGGTTAAAAAAATATTTATTAATAATACCTTTGGCACATTTTATTACTTGTTCAAGCTAATCGTAGATGGGGTAGCTATTTCGTAAAGCAGCTTGTGATTTATTCAAACTACTTCACATAAAACATTATAAGATAACAAACCCAAAGATAAGCGCATCGCATACCAACCTTACGAGTACCGCTATTACATCGTGGTAACTAAAATCATCATTCAACCCGCGACCCGCTGGCATATCAGAGCATATCAAAGACTCATTCAATAACCAGCAATTTACAATCATATGGAACACATTTATCAGTCGCAACATACCGCGATATATGTAAGCCTTTAGTAAAGCAAATATAAGCGCTAAAGCACTATGGAACAATGCCTTGGGCGAACGTCTGACCGGCCGCCCCTTGTCCGCTGATTGTACCTTACGATGACAAGCTCACGCTATCGCAAATAAGTATTTATTGCAACTGCACGAATAGATTTATAACCTCCATGATATGATCATTTATTTGGCCTTGCCAGTATTAGGTATAGCATCAAGCAATTTGGGTAAACTTTGCATTTCAGAAATATTCCCCCATCACTGCAATTTTCGTTCTAGATGACTTGTATAATTATTTTTCCTTAATTATAGCACCAATTAATAAGTCCTTCGCGTGGGGCAAAGACTCAGTTTTTTAATTATTTCGTTATTTACATGCTAAAAAAATAATTGATGATAAACAAGGCAACGTTGTAAAATAAGACATGATTTATAAATAAAATTTATTGCTATTTTTATTTGATGACATTGATAAAAGAGCGCAATAGTCTCCGGCCGCGCCGACTCGATGAGTTCGACACGATTATTAGCAGGGCAGAGGTCAGATCACTATCGATATACAGACTAATCCTACCACCTTAACAAATAAAATGAATATAAAAGCATTCCCTTTATACAAAGAGACGGATCGAGATTGATATCAAGAGATAAGCCGTGCCCTTTCGAAATAAAAATCTTATTAAGCTCCGATATCGCAGGAATCTTTTAACGAGAAAAAGACGAACGCAATCATTATAAATTATAATGATTTCTGTAATCATGAACACGATCCACGTATAGAGTACGTTTTATTAAAGCAAAATTGTAAGAGGGTCAGACAGCGACCATGTGGTAGCGACCCTATGTGGGCCTAGATAGGTACACACTGGCTACCGGTACACTTCTGTCGGTGACCTCGGTTCAGCGGCGCATTCCTTCTTAGGCTTAATAATACACATGAGTTGGACGTAACGATCCGCTTCGTGCATGCTCATTAAATATCCTTCTGGATTCATGCCTGCAGTTCGTTATTATGCGCCTTCAGTGGAGTCTGGTGAGATACTTGCTATTCGGCTTTCCACGTTTGCGGCAACTGACTGCGCTGTATAAACTTTAACAACAGCTTGCAACAAAGTCTCTTACAAGCCGTCCAGGGTCAAGTAACAGCATAAAACGCTGAAGTTTGTAAATCCTGATGCCACTAATCGTAAGTGTAAAGTCGTAGACTAATTTACTCGTTAGTAAAGGTGGTTATTCTTAAATAACTAACTCTCCACAAACGGAATAACTACGCCTACCAGTGCATTTTATGATTTAAAAAATTATGGCCTTGCATCCTAATAAACTTTTAATGTCCTACTTTTTTTTGTATGTACTAACTGTGTGTGTACGCCTTTATAGAAGCTCTGAGTTTTTTTATAGCATACTTTACAGTTACACCAACTTTAATATACATTAACTTTTTGTTTTATTTATTTTACTCTGTGAAGTGACGTGGTGTAAATCACTAAATGCACAATCCTTCTTCATAAAAGAGATGTGTCACACTCCAATGTGTATAATTATGATAATCTCGACGATAACCAGCATCCGGTACCACCCCGAATATTGTCACGGGCGACGATGCCGCCCAAACGTGTCATTTCGTATATTTGTAATTCTAATCATAATTTTTCTCACCCTGCATTATATGTACGCAATAGTGTGGGATGACAAAAGGGCTGCCACAACTAATTCTTGAATATTTTTTTATTAATGTTGTAATGTTGTCACGATGCCACTTTCTTGGATGTCAACTATCAATCTACTTATACACCGTGGGCTCTTATAGCCTGAAAGATTTTAACCACGCATTTTTGATGTAAAAAGAAAAAAAAAAGATTATAATTATGATATTTGTTTTTTTACGTAAAAAGTAAATGTTATTCATGAAACTGGCACTTAAAATTAGAGTTAACGTTTTTTTTTTACAAAAACCTAATTTTTTAAAGGTTATGTTTCTCACGTTTTGACATCTATTAATGAGGTTAGTGAGACTATTCTTCATAAGAACGCACCAACGACGCCGTTAAAAAGACCTTTTGTACTGAGTAACAATATAGGTACATATATTATTCCCTTAACATACATTTTATATGCGGATTGTTGCGGATATTAATCCCAAATACATGGCTACAAGGAGCAGTGAAACAATACACCTTAAACACTAAAGAAATAAAATAATTAAAATTACATTCTAAGCCTAAATTTCATCATCATCATCATCAGCCTATCGCAGTCCACTGCTGGACATAGGCCTAAATTTACACACACATAAATACATAAAAATTACATGCACACACTCAAATATAAAAATAATACCTAAAACGACCCCGCGTTACTCGACCCGCGATCTTTCCAATGCAAAGGTGCCCATCACACTAGCAACAACAATACTAGCACACTAGTAACAATTAGAAAATAAGTTTTTTCAATTGATAATAACTCTGAAACTATGCGACATCCAGAAAAGTTTATTTATATGACATCATAGTTTCTAAATGTGGTCAGGAATACACTGTTAAAATCGGTCGGGTTTGAACAGCCTACGGCGTATGTACCTACACTGTTATTGATTTTTTATTTATTTTATCTGTATTAACAACGGTTGCCTAAAAAACCTATCGAATTTCATTGGAATTAGTTAAAGCATGAAATAGATAACAATTGTGTTCTTTATTTAGGAAGCCAATTTGAGTTTTGAATAGATGAAATGTTTCTTTGAGTTAATTTAATCAGTTGCAGCTATAACTGTCGGTTCAGTGAAAAATGTCGTTCATTTTGATCGTCGGTTCCCACGCATTTGAGTAGGTAGTGTTAAAAGCTTGTCAACAGTGGCTGCTTTTTAATGTAGGTACCTCTACTATTGCTTCACTTATACCTTTACGACTTCATTGGTTAGCATTTTTAAGATCATAACATGTAGGTATGTGTCGGGCTTTGACCGAGGGTACTCCGGACGAGGACTCTCTTAATAGGTCGAAAGATGTCGAGCAATCATCGACTCAAATACATCAGTAACCCGGTTCGATAATATTTTAATATTAACATGTAGTAGTATTCCTATTGTTGTCTCACATATAGTGAGTCAGCCTCCGTAGCCTAGTTGGTAGTGACCCTATCTACGAATCTGGAGGTTCCGGGTTCAAATCCCGGCGAGGATATTATTATAAATATAGGATAGGATATTATAAATATTTGTTCCTTGGTCATAGCTGTGTATGTACTTAAGTATATCGTATATGTTTCTATCTATTGTATATGTGATGTGGGTATCAAGCGACGATATGCTTGATACCCACATCACAAACCTTAATTGAAATACCGTGAGACTAGGTCAATTTGTGTAAGATGTCCCAAGACATTTAATTTAACATATGTTGTATGTGTACAAATCGTGATCCGAAAAGGTGGATAGTAAAATAAAGAATTGTATTAATCGATAGTTTTTGTGGCCGTCATAGACACGTTAAATCTTTTTACACCCTGTACGTGATCTAATGTCCGATGTAACGGTAACAGTCAATTGGTGCTCCGAAAAGCGTCCCGTGTGATCAAAGTATTGTAGTGTATCTGTTACGAATCTCTGCGCTATCATCCTATCAACATAGAGTATAGAATAGCTTGTGGTCGAACTAATAATTATGTTTAGAGACTTGTACATTACAAGGTCTTGTTATCGGCAGGTAATTGAACACGTCAAAGTACCGTGAATGGTACAACGGCGTCTAATAAGGAGGTAACTGTTTACTAAAGATGTTGCGGTTTTGCTTCCAACCAAATTGTATAACCGTGTTTGGCAATGTCGGCCACTGCAACAGTTTTATTTTTGGATGTTTATTAGTTTTTTCATTCGCTATTAAAAACGTGCTTAGCAACAGTTTTGTATTGTGTAATTTGCGAAATAATATATTTATTTTTATTAATTTAATACTACATAGGAGTCCGCTGGATGCGGGTGGCATAGGACCGGTCATTGTGGCAAGTTTTGGGGGAGGCCTATACACACAGCACATAGTATATAGTATAGCAGTGGACGTCTTTCGGCTGATATGATGATGATGATGAATAGTAGGTACATTATTACTTTTAGTTCAATACAGTTTTTCTAGTACGTGATAAGATAATAAATGTAAACCCATTATTCATAAATGTCTTGTAACTTAGTAAGTAAGGAAAAAGGAACAAACAACACCTACTTAGGTAGGTATTGTTTGTTTCTTTTTGTCTTATAGAAAATTAATAAGGTGTACTGACTATAGTGACTGTATTAAATAAAATCACCGCAATTAGGAATAATTAATTTCAAACAAGAGAAGCCATGAATAAATAATACGGTTATAGTCAAGCCGAGATCGAGTGTCGCAAAAGGACTTATTACTTCATGCAATAAATGCAGAGTATACAGATGGAACGTGACCGGAGAAAGTGGATCGCAGAGTGCGAATTTATCAAGTGTACCGGATGGTAGATCACCATTCCTTACATAATATTGCGTGGGTAAAACTAAATTGTATCGAGCCTGTCTGAGCACAAGTTGCCTAGACAATGGGTCATATAATTTGACGATAAAGGTAATATAATATCCCATGTAACTGTAAATATGAACAGTAATCTAGTCATTGTCATTGTCAGATGTGATATACTTACTCATAAGTCTATTGCTGGATAGAAGACTCTTCCGGAGGCTAAGATGCGGGATAGTCTGCTATAAACCGCGTGTACTGTTATGGTACATCTTTGTAAGTGGATAAGGGTAAAATTAGGGTTAGAACAACTGCTTGAATAAATGATTCAGATGGCCGCTGTCTCGAGTGAATTTGATATAAATCCATTATGAATAATAATGATAGAAACGAATTGATGGTCTGGTTATTGTCGCGTCGGTAAGCATCGAGTGTCTCCATACCATTCTAGAAATTATAGTGAAATCATTGTTGTCAAAGAACTATCGCCTTTCCATTGTGCCATGACGAACTCACCAGATCATATCAACTCGTGACAAACTACGTTTGAAATAAAATGAACTACAGCAGTAAATCGATTATTCTCCTTCGTTTTTACGAGGAACTCCTTAACATCACTGTCTCAAATTGCTCAAGAACATTTACATCTGATAATAAATTTTATACGAGCTCTAAAATTATCGGGATCAAATGTGTTCCATTTTATGTAATGTATAGGCGGTTGTGTTTGTCAATAAACCTTGTCGACACGACCGATACCATTTGAGAGTCATTTGTATTAGTTTATTAGTATTGTAACGTACGGGCGTATTGTAATGACTGACAACACCATATCGATATTAATTGTCAGTCAGATTAACATATCGGCTCATGATAGTTAAGACGATTGTAAATCTACCTAATTGAACAAGAAGTGTTTTGAAATCCGGATTTAACTTTGTTACAATGCTCAAACAATCGAGCTAAAATATTACTTAAACAATAAAAGCTGAACCTTCGTATTGGCAGAAATTGACGGTTTCGTTTGGAACGGGCACCCGAAAAGGCAAATACAAAAGTTAATTATTTGACCTTAAATCCATCACAGTCGATTGTAAAGCCCGTTACTTTTTCAATTCGCTTTATTATTCGTAGCCTCATCCTTATATTGTTAATACATATTGAGTTTTAAAACTTGTTTTTCAGACTAATCTTTTATAGTTGTCAGTATTCACATTTATTGATATACTAACTTAGCTTCGATTTGAAAGAAATATAATTAATTAAAAATCTACTTAAAGTGCATTAGTTATCTTTTTTGTAAATTATACTATTCTCAAATTACTTTTACAGTAAATGTTAAAATATGTAGACTTCATTGCTTAATAATAGTAATACTTATACGAGTCTTTAATACTTATACGAGTTGAGCACCAACTAAAATGCCTCTATTTGGCCCAATGGTTGACTGGTAGAGAATGCCTTTGAGCATTAAGTCCGCCATTTGTACAATTTTCTTTGTTTTGTGCAATAAAGTTTAAATAAATAAATAATTCTATATGAACTATACCTACTTGAGTTACATGTGACTCATTACAAGAATTCATATAACATAACTCACTTATTGACTTTATGCCACTGTCTGTTTACCTAATCAATCTGAAACTTATGAAACGTCGCAAGCTCGGCCTTCCAGAGTAACTTTCTCAAATCAAACATAAACACGACTACAGTCAATTAATGTCAACGTGTGCCACTGGAGTCCCACCGCGGGGTCAGAGGGCCGGCTCGCGTGATCCTTGCCATAACGATATCTTGCCCTAATTCAACGTAGCCGTCTTAAGAAGTATGTGCCAAGTATGGTAAAACAGGGTGAGGAAAAGCGTATCCGAAAACAAAAAATATTTTTATGCGTATATCTTTTTTTTCTATTTTTTACTTAGCCTATAACTTTTGATTGATGAGTCACAATAAAAAAATCGTAAAATGAGTTTAAAATGAAAAATTGTAATAGGTAAAAACAATTGGTCTCTCCTTAGACCTACACATTTTTACAAGATACATACATACTTAACCCTCTGCGACTAGTATTTTGCAATAACGCCATTACGATGTTGATAACAAAATTCAATAATTTCATGTCACGTGACCACGTCAGTGGCAGAGGGTTAAATAGGTATACCTAAACAAAACTCAATACTACGATTTTATCATATTATGCGAAATTGTGATTTGGGGTAAGTAAAATTATAGATACAAAACTTTAACAGACTTGTTGCCATTTGAATTCATGACATAGAGAGAAAAATTGTATGGTAGTACGTGGTTAGGTTCTACCCATACCCTGAGGCGTTTGCCTTGTTACGTACAGGAAATGCGCTGTCATTTATGAAATCATCTGATCGTGTAGAACAAAACACTTACCCGGTCGTTTTATTTGAAATAGGTGAATCTCAACTTAGGAATGCAGTTTGATGCACTACACAACGATTAGCAGATATATCATATCCACTGTGTGTGTGAGTATCAATCGATAAAGTATGCTTGGCATCTTGTGTGTATTTCATTTGCTAAGAATTTATTGGTACGGTACAGTTTTTTGGCGTGTATTTTTAAACATAATCTTGAGAATTCAAATGCTTTGAAAAGAACACGCAGCTATAAGTAATTCAATGCTACGTTTCAGTTATAAGTTTGCCTGAATACTTCTAAGCATAAGAAGCTTTATAAATGCTTATTGTTACTTGTACGAAAAAACAGTAAACCATTATAATGACACGGTTATAATAGCCCCGCCTGGAGGTCACGATGTTAAACGAACGACATTAATAAGCTCTAATAAGTTTGCCTCCGTCTTAGATCGCACAGATTCGCTTCCTTCTATTTAGACGCCCTTATCTTCTTAATTATCTTCGTTAAATATCGACAATTTTGCTATCGCATTCTTAAAGGTCGTATGTATAGTGCAACCTCTGCATTTTGCTTCTCTTTGTTAATTCAAGTAAAAAATATCGATGCAGCATGGACTCTCATACAACAGTTAGGTTACATACTGTATTTTTTACCTAATTACTTAAAGATAAGTACACTAATATTTCTCTACAGCCGCTATTCAAATTAATGACATCCTAAGCACTTTGTTATTTATCCCTTCCGCAACGTTTCATTCGAATGTATTTCTTGCCTAAAATACATCCACAACACATACGCCGACATAATTCAATTTAAGTAATTGTTAACGATTTGTAGGTATAGCTACAAAAATAATGACACATTTTTCTTCATAATTGTAACTTACCTGATTGGTACTGAATTAAATGTATAAATAGGTTCATAATGTTTAAGATCTTGAATTGTTACGTTACAACCTTTATTTGAACTAACAAATATTTTATTTTATAAAGTCATTACGTAATTTTAAACGCTTGTAGACCAAAACTATAGTCTAGGTAACACTTTTTACGTTATTGGTCACAGTTGCTAAGTAACTTAAAATAAGGTTACGAAACATTTGCTCAGAGCTAACCTCGTTTAAGACTGATTGGACGTGACTGGCCGACGTAGCCTACATTACATACTAACTGCTTTTAGTATATATTAAACTCCGAAGGGTGGAAAATCGATACATGGTATTGACCACCACATCAGTGCCGCGTGACCCGCGCATTTTATACATCAAATCAACAGAAGCTAATATGGCGTGTATGCTGATCCATTAAGCAATTGGATTTGCATTTTTTTAAAGGCCGCGTGCAAATACATTTCCTTTTCGAATCCTACGCGAAAGGTAAGGATTCATTTCCGCTTTGGGATGATTCTAATACTGTGATAAATACCTGTATAATCTTTCACGTGAGACTTAAAACAGTCATGTGAAACCATTATTGTATTACACACTCAGCAAGACTGGTAATCCGGCTATAGGTAGTTTAGGATTATGGGAATAATCCTATTGCGACCTTGGCAGGTTTCCTATGATTTAGGTCAAGCATATTTTAAATGTACGTTAAATAAGTATTTTGGAATCGTCTTTTTTTAAACCGCAGATTTTACTAAACTAACAAGAGTTGTCTTTACAAATCGATTAGCTTTTGGGGTTATTACCAGTGATCGGATCTATGGGTGCAAAACTTTACCAAAACTTCAAAATTGGCATTATGGAAACACCTTACCTAAGAAAAATACAAATATCATTGAAAAGTCTGTAACCAGTTTTAATGCATATCTCAGGATCTTGCACTTACAATGTTTGGGTGTGTAGCTATGTATATTTTGTGGATGTATGTGCTTTTTCATGTCTACTTAACAGGTTTTGTTAAAGATTTGCACCCATAGTTCCGATCACTGGTTATTACATGACGATGCATTAGAATTTATAATAAGCGAGGCGCTATCAGCGCACGTCGGCTCACACACTTGGTGTTATGCTTATGATAATGGCGCCGCGAAGCTCGGAGGTCAGCGCCGCGACATCGTGCGCTGCCATTTTTGCAGTATCTCCCGCTGTTCCAGGCAGCTCATGCTGCCCCGCGGCCCGACCGCGTCCAACCCAAGAAATATTACTCATAAATAACTATGACAAATGATATTCCGCTGCGATCGTTGCGCTCTAACCATTTCTGGAGTAGACCGCGTCATGTTCCACCCTCATTACTTTTTATGGGGATGTGATAGAGCGTTTTAGCACGTTCTGCCATTTACATTGGTTCACGATTTCGGACGAGTGGTTTCCGCCATAGTTGTTATTGTGGCTCTATATTATTAGTCCGTACCTATATTTTACTTTTAGGAAAGTTCATCAAAATTTTTGTTCATAAAATTGAGAGGAATAAATACCGAAGTGTCTTTTATAATATCAGCTCGCCGGGCCGGGTCATAATCCTTTAATTGCCTTCGCTTGCTTCGTCCGTAATCGTAATCTTTAATTGGTTTCAGTCCTGCTAGAACAGTTAATTTGGCGCATCAAAATATGTTGTCTTATTACTTGGTAAAAATAGCTAGGTACATATTTCTACTTGTGGTAGATAACTTGGTAGCTACGTATAAGGCAACACACACACACATGTAAAGGTGGCACCAAGATCGAGAATTCCAGTATGATTTGGTGCTAATTCTAATAGGCGTCACAGGAGCACGTAAGTTTGTAGCACGTTAAATCTGCTATCGAGGCGTCGATATCTGCGGCCGCACGCGACAAGATTTAAAGTTGCAGGCGAATGCACGTCAGACAAATATTTCACCTTGGTTTGTAGCAAGCGGAAGCCCTAGATCTGGTACAACCAAGAAGATAACGGAGCTGCCTGGAAAGTTATTATATTACAGAATTTCTGGAAATTCAACTATATTTTGAGCTAAATCGGAAGTTAATCGAGATGTCTTACATTTCTCCTAGAGATTTGAACCACAAGTTTGTCATGTTAGAATAACACAATATATTTATAAAATACTCCTTTATTTAAAGTAAAAATTATGCAGGATAAAACCAATTTATTTGTATATCACTAAATACGAGTATTTTTAATCTGTATGGACTGTATGGTTGCTCTTTATAAAACTAATATTGTATTATGAAGTAAATATACAGGTGGAAACCATTTAAACTCGATTATCAGGCCCTTTTCAAGCCAATGGTGCTAGTGACAACCCTAGCCTAGAAGTAAAATAATCAAAACCAAGTGCGGGTAGTTTGCAAAACCCATGCCGCATTGTTGATACATTTTCTTACCAGTTTGCCTGCGACAACGGGTTAACGTGAGGAAAATATTTAACGTAGGTAAGTTTATGCCGTGTGGTGACGGCAGTAAGAATACATTTGTCACCACCCCAACTCTTCCCGTGGGTGTCGTAGGAGTCGACTAAGGGACTAAAGTGTTACTGATCATACACTTGACCCGGGTATGTCTGAAAACTACGACCAAGACCACCGGGGGATGGGCAGCAGCATCCCTAAAGTGCGGTGGAGACACTGCGATCGCCAACCCGCATGCCAAGCGTGGCGATTATGGCAAATACCCTCCAAAATAAAATGATAGCACAAAAAAGGCCGCGGCCCCGAGGTTCCGGCGACCCCCGGTGCCCTGGTTATGGTAGCGGCCAGGGTGCTAGCGGGGTCAGGGGTGCTAAGAATCTCCGGCAAAGATCCGGCTACCACCACCGACGACCTCTGGCCCTGGCAACTTATAACACACGTACACTGCGGACCGACGAAAAGTTAGTGGAACTGGAGGAAGGATTGAGCAAGTTGCGTTGGGACATTGTGGGATTGTCAGAAGTCCGAAGAGAGGGCGAGGACACGATAATCCTAAAGTCCGGCAACTTGCTCTATTTCCGGGAGGGCGACCAACAGTCCCAGGGAGGTGTCGGGTTCATCGTCCATAAGTCCCTCGTAAACAACGTGGTGAAGATCGAGAGTGTGTCGGCTAGGGTGGCGTACCTTATACTCAGAGTATCTGAGAGATACTCGCTGAAGGTCATACAGGTGTACGCGCCGACTTCGACACACTCCGACGACGAGGTGGAGGCTATGTATGATGATATCTCAAAAGCCATGCATAGCTCCAGAACCTACTTCACCGTTGTTATGGGGGACTTCAACGCGAAACTGGGCAAGAGAGATGGTGACGAACTGAGGGTGGGGCAATTTGGGGTTGGACGTCGGAACCACCGGGGCCATCTGCTGGCTGGTTTTTTGGAGAAGGAGGGACTCTACATGATGAACTCCTTCTTTAAGAAACGCGAGCACAGAAAATGGACTTGGATGAGTCCCGACGGTGCAACTAAAAACGAGATCGACTTCATCATGTCGACGAAGAGACATATATTCAACGATGTTTCTGTGATCAGTACGGTTAAAACCGGTAGCGATCACCGCCTGGTAAGAGGCACGTTGAATATATGTCCTAAGCTAGAACGCTCGCGACTGATGAAGTCTACGCTCCGTCCTGCACTCCATCTCCAAAACCCCGAGAGCTTTCAGTTGGAACTCCAAAACCGTTTCGATTGCCTAGGCGATGATGTGGACGTATTCAACGACGGGTTTGTGGAAGCTGTCCATAGCGCTGGGTCTAAGTTTTTTAAAACCCAGCGGACAAATAAAACCAGAAAGCTCTCAGACTCCACTCAGAAGCTAATGGAAAAAAGAAGTGAACTGGTTCTACAATCCTCAGTTGATGCGACTTTATACCGGCAGCTCAACAGACAGATCTCTAAGTCCCTCAAACGCGATATGCGCCAATTCCGTACCAAGTGTATAGAAGAAGCCATCGAGCGGAACAAGGGCTCTAAAGTTTTTGCAAGGGATCTGTCTGTTGGGAAAAGCCAGCTCGCCAAATTAAAGACTGAGGATGGTAGAATCGTCACATCCAGATCTGAGCTGCTGAGTGAGATAGAGGGTTTTTATGGACAGCTGTACACGTCAACTAGCAGACCCGAAGTTGATCTAGCGGAAGACCTCAGAGCTAGACTGACCCGACACTATACAGAAGATATCCCGGACATCAGCCTGTGCGAGATTAGAATGGCTCTTGAACAGCTCAAAAATAACAAGGCGCCTGGGGAGGACGGAATTACAGCTGAGCTTCTGAAGGCGGGTGGTAAACCGATCCTTACGGCCCTTCAGAAGTTGTTCAATTCCGTCTTACTGGAAGGGAGAACGCCAAAGGCATGGAACAGAGGTGTGGTGGTACTGTTCTTCAAAAAAGGTGACAACGCTTTATTGAAGAACTACCGACCCATCTCACTTCTGAGCCATGTCTATAAGCTGTTTTCAAGAGTCATTACGAATCGTCTTGCACGCAGGCTTGATGACTTCCAGCCTCCCGAACAAGCCGGTTTCCGAAGAGGCTTTAGTACCGTAGACCACATCCATACGCTTCGCCAGGTTATACAGAAGACCGAAGAATATAACCTGCCCCTCTGTTTAGCGTTTGTGGACTACGAGAAAGCCTTCGATTCGATCGAAACATGGGCAGTACTACAGTCTCTCCAACGGTGCCAAGTCGACTACCGCTATATCGAGGTGTTGAAGTGTTTATACGAGAGCGCCACAATGTCAGTCCGACTCCAAGACCAGAGCTCGAAACCTATTCTGCTGCAGCGGGGAGTTAGGCAAGGAGATGTCATCTCCCCTAAGCTGTTTACCGCTGCACTGGAGGATGTCTTTAAGACTCTGGACTGGAGAAGGCTGGGTATCAACATAAACGGCGAGTACCTCACTCACCTTCGATTTGCTGACGATATAGTAGTCTTGGCTGAGACCTTGGAGGACTTAAGTACTATGCTCGTTGACCTCAGTAAAGCCTCCGAGCGAGTTGGTCTTAGGATGAACATGGATAAGACGAAAATCATGTCGAATTCCCATGTAGCACCAACTCCCGTAATAATCGGAGACTTTACACTCGAAGTTGTAGACGAATATATATACCTAGGGCAAACTATTCAGTTAGGTAGGTCCAACTTCGAGAAAGAGGTCAATCGTCGAATCCGACTCGGTTGGGCAGCGTTCGGGAAGCTACGACACATATTTTCGTCCAATATTCCGCAGTGTTTTGAAGACGAAAGTCTTTAATCAGTGTGTGTTGCCAGTGATGACATACGGTACTGAAACGTGGCCGCTTACTATGGGCCTCATAAGAAGGCTCAAAGTCACCCAAAGGGCAATGGAGAGGGCTATGCTAGGAGTCTCTCTGCGTGATCGGATTAAAAATGAGACCATCCGCAGCAGAACCAAAGTAACCGAAATAGCTCTCCGAATCGCTAAACTGAAGTGGCAGTGGGCGGGGCACATTGCGCGTAGAACCGATGGCCGTTGGGGCGGGAAGGTTCTTGAGTGGCGGCCACGTACCGGAAGGCGTAGCGTGGGTAGGCCCCCCACAAGGTGGACCGATGACCTGGTGAAGGTCGCAGGAGTCCGCTGGATGCGGGTGGCGCAGGACCGGTCATTGTGGCAATCTTTAGGGGAGGCCTATGTTCAGCAGTGGACGTCTTTCGGCTGATATATGATGAGGTAAATTTACGCGATTATTTATTCGTCTCGATTGGCGTTAAATTGTTAATAAAGTGTGAAATTATAAAATGTAATTGGTATATATTCTTGGTTGTATTCAAATAAATAAAAC
>JALPQI010021976.1:0-20438 GCA_025490895.1 Thaumatotibia leucotreta
AATTAAACATAGTAATTTTCTTTCAATGTTGATGAGAGTTTTCTCAATTAATGCTCTATTTTAGGGGGTTCTACTGATACCTACCATAAAGTGTTACAAAGAAAGATTCTATGGAAAAATAGAGGAAACTTAGATATTAGCATAGGCAGCTAAGTGTTTTTTGCAAATTAAACATAGTAATTTTCTCTCAATGTTGATGAGAGTTTTCTTAATTAATGCTCTATTTTAAGGGGTTCTACTGATACCTACCATAAAGTGTTACAAAGAAAGATGCTATGGGAAAATAAAGGATTATTTGAATTTGGCTTAGGCTGCTAAGTCTTTTCTTCAAATCAGACATAGTAATTTTCTTTCAATGTTGATGAAAGCTTTCTCAGTTATTGCCCTTTATAAGATGGTTTTACTGATACCTAACATTAATTGTTATACAGACAGATTCGAGCAGATATTTGGGAAAATCTAAACCAACTAGGCAGCTAAATTGTGAAGTTAGCTGCTTAGTTAAATTTTCACGATTTGTCATGTTCGTCGTAATATATCTTGGCATATCATTAATTACGGCGAGTGTTATAAGACAGAAATTAGATTTGCATTTTTTTTTGGGCATGTAGCCACATGTTCGAAACTTGCCTTTTTCGTCAGGCAGAATTTGATGTGAGGGTGAAAATTTCTGCAGTGAGCGAGCGAAGCGAGCGAACAAAACCTTCCGGGGCAGATCCGACTCGGATAGGTTAGGTTAGAAGACTAAGGCGGGAGCTTTGCTCCCGCCTTAGTCTTCGAGGTTATTTTTTTTTAGCAACCTAGAAAGTACTCAGCTCAGTAACACAGTAAGTAACGTACAGAATATTACTACTACCTCGATTATATTGAGAGGTTGTAATTATTCCTTCTCTGTTATGCTAAAACAAACTATGCCGATACTTTTTATGCACATCCAGATTATGCCTCATCATAAATAGGAGCATCGAAATTATGCTCGAATAATATTCGAACAACTCGAAATCTGCCACAAAGAAATATGCTAAAGTTGAGTATGTCACAACAGTTTCTGCATAAAGCCCATTATGACTACATAGTTTATGTTATTCATAAAATAATTATACCACAACAGAGTGAACCTAATGGGAAAATGTTTATAAATAAACAATTTATTTCAAATAACTTTAGGAGTATAGATTAATCTACTTGACGACTTTAGGAGGATAAAATTTCGAAATAAAAATCGTTATGAACATTGTAGGTAGAAGTATAATTTTTAGTAAGAAAAAAAGTATGAGAAAAAATTTTCGGAGTAATGATGATTATGAGTAAAAAACGGTATTAGTAAAAATATTCGAAGAACAAATTGTATAAGTGCCAATATGGACCCCATTTAATAGATATTAGCAACCTCATGATTTGTTACACTGATGAGGATCGCCATATGTATAGAGTTTTCTTGGAAAACCGTGTTTTGTGTTTACATATTTTTTGCTCATCTCATTGAAAGTTTTTTTTTATTGAGTAATTTCTAGTTGATTGATAAATAAGCACGCGGGGCTGCGTGATGGTATAAACAGTCATCGCAGCTTAAAGACGGATGTAACAACTCATGGTTATCACGTACGCGTACGTACTAAAAATTCATCAGTTTGCCAATATCTATTAAATGAGACATGTTTCATTTCTGTTAGTGGGTGGGGACAGTGCCCATACAAATTTGCCCATGGTTCTTTGTTTTGTCCCAAAAAAATATTGATTTTCTATGGAGCAGCGGCTAATTCAAAAGACCTGTCTCATAGAAAAAAAATCACGTGAAAACAAATCTTATCTTTTACCTAATTGGAAAACGATACTGAAAAAGACAACAACCTTAAACGGAGAACAACCAATAAAATCTCACCTCTTATACAGGGTGTAAGTCTAATACGGGCGAAGCTCTTAACGGGTGTTAGTTTACGACATAATAAGTACATTCAAATAAATTTTACTTAAAAAGTTAACATTTTAAGTGGTTATTAACTTTTTGACATTAATTTGACATTTTAATTTAAGTAGATAAATACAATAATTACATAATAAATAGGTAAATAAAAAACCTTATAAATAACACTAAATTAAAACTACATAAACCTAAAATACATCTAAAAAATGGGGCCCTCTTGGCATGGTGCCGAGAATGCTGGCAGCATTTCCCCGCTGTATGGCAATACTAATCCTTTGCGCGAGGAAGCTGCCAGCTCTTCGGTCACCGGTGGTGTCGACCAGCTTTTTGGCGAGTTCTTTGTAGAGCTGGATAGCATTGGGACCCCCACGGGCCTAGGGTCTCAACCCCGAATGGCATGAAAATGTATTCGGGACCAAGACCCCTGTACTTATGAGTTTTTAGCTTTTCGGCCGCTTTAGCCGCCGCACCTGCCTGAATACTGGTCCCGGAGAGGTGGGAAGGGAAGTTACTTAAAATAAGAGCAACAAATTTTTCCGCACAACATAATTCGGCGCGTAATGTAGAGAATCATACGCGAGTTAAACTCTCGTTGACAGCTAATTTCAAAAGCAGATGACATAACTGCCAAATCAACAATAACAAATGTTCGTACCTACATTGCTGCTCCGATAATCTTAAAAAAAATCTGAGGGGTCATAATTAAGAGTAACTTTAAAAAAACCTTGTAATCCATGATTATACTAATGAATTCCATGCCTGGTTTAATTGATCGTCCGTATTAGATTTACACACTGTAGAACTCACATACGTTTCTACCAATTGTAACAAAAGGCCACCTAATGGTGACAGAAACGTAGATAGATTGGACTTGCAATATCGCCAACCACATTTCTTTTTTCCAATCGAGATTCACTTTGACCATAACCACAAAAACTAACCGAAACCCTGTGCCAAAGCATTAAGGTTCAAATTCGCATCTGCATGTTTCGAAACACTGTGTCACTTTCATTTGGTAGGTACTCGAACGTCGAAAACAAAAGACGGGCGGCACAAAGGAATCTTTGAAAGAGCTCGTATGATATTGTGTGCTTATTTTCTGGGATGAAATTTCCACATTGTTTATTGATGCTCACAAACTTGGCTGCCGATTAAATGAGGGCTTTTGATACTTTTGCTGCCACTATGGGGCGGTGAGATGGCAGCACTGTGCGGAAGGCCTAATGAACTGTTAAAATAAATACGTGTATTTATTTGCAATATAATTTTTAGGTTTATTTACTCTTAAAGCCATTACTTTAGGAATATTGTTTTCCAAGTCAATTCCCATGAAGTGAACAAAGATCTAGTAATTCTTTTTAGTACCAGTGACTTTGCGCGCCTACGCCTGTTTTAGAGCTCAATCTTTAGTTCGACGACCGCTTATTAGTCGTAATCCATTACAAATTCAATAAACTTCCAAGTTAAAAAGAATTTCGATATTTTATGTGTAGTTTTTTTTTTATATCACGTCGGTGGCAAACAAGCATACGGCCCGCCTGATGGAAAGCAGCCACCGTAGCCTATGGGCGCCTGCAACCCCAGGGGTGTCATATGCGCGTTGCCGACCCAATAAGAATTTGTACACTCCTCTTTTGAAGAACCCCATACTGTAGTCCAACGGGAAAACCTCGGCAGGGAGCTCATTCCACAGACGGACCGTCCGCGGGATGAAGTATGAAATGAATAGTATCTATGAATAGTATGAATCTGACAGTTGTTTGGACCCTACGCATTGTTCACATTTTTGTCACTCACTTCAGTTTTCGGTAAGTTATTGATTATAGCTTCGTATTATTGATGCTAATGTATTTTCATTTTAAGTGCAGTTATTTATTTCTTGCGGCGAGAGCAGTATTCGTGTATTTAGTTACCACAAACACCTGTTTCTTGGCACTACTGCCTGGATAATAATACGAAATATCTCATTGCAGATTGGTCATTCTAGGTAGCCATAACTATTTCACACAATAATTTTACATGACACATACCGCCTTATCAGAATTTATGTTTATTTATTCATTTTTTTATGTGATAACGGTAGACTACTGAGCTCTCAGCCCACCTGAGGGAAAGCAGGAACTGAGGCCCATGGACATAGTGATCAAAAAATCGCCTAAACGCTGCCTACTCTGAGGATTTTAATGAATTGCCTCTATTTATGCCAGTAATTACACCGGCTATCTTACCCCCAAACCGAAAGACAGCAGTGCAAACACTGTTATTTAGTGGTAGGTTAACAGGAAAGACGGTGATAGCTATCCGGGCGGATCCTGCACGAAGTCCTACCAGCAAAATATAAAATTAGTAGAATATGAAACCATCTTTGGAATGAGGTTTCGCTTATTTCTATTGATTTTTAAGCCTGGGTTACATTTTTACCCATCCTCCTTCGTATCACAAGTTTTGTACTAGAGCCATAAAGTTATTTGGTATCCGTACTTGCATGAGGGGCTGCGACCATATATAACATGGACGTCTACCGCCAGCTCAAAAATGCCCCCAAAACCAATCGTTCAATTGTGCCAAGATGGGTAGGACATAGCGCTTTTCGTGACACCGTGCACCGCGCATATTTCGGCGCAACATATTTGACAAATTTTTATTGAATATCGCCAATCAATCAATTGATGGACTAACACAACAATTTTTAAATGGCGGTTTAAGTTTTTATCAGGTTTTTATAGGTTGACATTCTAATTCATTGCCGTGATGCATTGAACATGGGGTGACACTTGTCAACTAAAATTCAGGACCGTTTTTGAAAGGCAATTTAGTATTGCGTGCAGCTTCCATGTTTTATTTGTTCGTAGACGAGGGGAGAGTAAATGACGTTGAAAACTCGAAAGTTCGAGAATAATCCACAATACGCTTAATTTTCAGCATTACGTATACAACCCAGCTGCGAAACTTAATTCAGAAAATCACTGCTGACCCAAAAAGCTAAATACAACTGACAACACTGCTTTATATCGTTGTGATTTCGTGTCACAAGAAAACCTCACTTAATTCTCCTTCTTCGTGGGAACTAAACTCAATTGCTTTCGTAATAAAGTCCAAGATCGTCTGTATCATCATCTTTCTGGATTAAGCTTAAATCCGTTTCCTTCTGATTAAAATTTAAATTGAAGAACTCTTTGTAAATTGAATGAGGACCTACAGCCAACGAATAAAAACCCTAGCTCAAAGCCACGCGGGAATCTTGTCGAAGTGACGCTATAAATCGACTTGTGAAGGCGCGTTCAGACCAAAAGAGCATTCGCTATTCTAACCCCCCACTCTACGAAATTCGGTCGTTACACAAAACGTGATTGGTTGATTTCGTAGAGCGGGGGATAGAAAAGCAAATGCTCTTTTCGTCTGAACGCACCTTGAGAAATTTCGTGCTGGAGCGGTTATCTACGAAAATATCGACTTAAGGAAAAAAAAACCTTTTAGGACCCTTATTATTTTTGATTACCACGCTATAGGATTAGAGCAAAATAAAAAAAAATCATCCCCACTTTGGGTACTACTACGATTTTTTTTGTACTTTTTATTCTGGGTACTACTTTGTCGACGTGATTAAAACGTACCAAATTGCAAATGGAACGGCCAGACGGACTGACGGACACGGCGGATACTACCTAATAATGAACGACCTTTATTATCACTCGTCCTGTCCGTCACAGCCCGCAAGACGGTCACAGACTGTATGATTTGAAAATGGGTTATGTAATACTCGTACTGGTTTATGCCGCGTGGTGACAGCAGTGAGAATACAATTGTCACCACCCCAACTCCTGCGGGTGTCGTAAGAGTCGACTAAGGGATTGAAGTGACACTGACCATTATTTGACAAAGGATTGATGATAGGCAGCAGCGTCATCATAGTGGACACGTTACTGCGATCGCCAATCCGCTTGCTCATCGTGGCGATTATGGGAATTTACCTCCTAATGCGCGCTATAGACATACGCATAGTTAATAGGAGAGGCCTACGGCCAGCAGTGTTATTCACTAAGGAAACCGCCTTGCTGTCAGCGCTGTATCAGCGCTGCGGCAGCGTCGAGCCTAAAAATGGTATTCACTAATGTACTTTAAACGACACTAGTGCTCGGCGACGAATGCGGCGTGAGCTGGAACTACACTGCGTCGAGAGTTTGACGTTTAATGTACGAACTTCGTATTCTCTAAAGAAAAACAGCGACGAACTCGCCCACAACCTCGCTCACAGCCTCGATTCCTAATGTAGTGTAATAAAATAGACAAGGCTGTGTCTCGACGTCGAGCTCGTTGACGAACGCAGCGTCGAATGTGTGAATAAGAGAATAGCATAGCAGCAGTGGACTATCATAAGCTGATGATGATGATGATGTAATACTCATAGTGTATGTGCGCCAGCTCCAGGGTTCTAAATTTCATTTATCTGCACGTATGCTCCGGATATTTGAATGCAAATCGATTTTCATTGCAATCTGTTCGCAAGTAGATATGAATTACTAGTTGTATACAGGATGGGGCCTATAACACGAGCAAAATATTAAACCGTAGATTATTAAGTATATCAAAAATTATTTCTGTGCGGTTTGAGGTAAGTAAATAATAGTACCTACATTGTGCGTCAAAGGAGGTAAGTATGGAATTATTAACGAGAGTGTTAGAAGCCCGACGCCGTAGGCAGAGTGTTTTTAATGACTCGAGTTAGTATTCCACTTACCGATCGTGATGCATACAATATTTTTCATCACACTTGCGGACAAAATTTTTAAGATTATTTTACCCTTTTGTTGTCGTGATTAATATGTATACCTGAGCTATATATTATGCAAACAGACAGCCAGATAGACAGACGGATAGTCACCAGACGGTCGTAGCGAAACTATAAGGGTTCCTAGTTTACTGCGGTACCGTAAAACTACCCATCTATAGTCCAAAAGCTCCCAACTATGGTCCAAAACTAAGTCAAATATCTCCGATTTAGTGTAATTATTATATTATTGACACAGTTGTTATACAAAGTCTCCTCATTAAAGATTAAAAAACTTAGATAAAACCAAATTAAAAGATTTCTATTGATGCTTAATTACGAGTTGAACTTGTGGACCATAGTTGTAGTAGTGGACTATAGTTGTATGGTTTTACGAAAAGGTACGTTAAATTCGTACAGTCGAGTGCATTAATATATAGGCACACTTGTAAGGGATCAGTATGGAAAAGTGTATAATTATACATACAGGGTGGTCCAAACCTTGACGTCAAAAAATTTTTTTTAGATTCCTCACGTCATGTGCTATCAGATTATACCCCATGTATGTTAGCCGATTTTTTGTAGTTTTCGAGTTATGAATTTTTGATAATTTTTTTTTTGAGAAATTTTGGAATGTAGAAATTTATTGTTATAAAAAAACTATTGGGTTTTTTTTATATTTTCTTTTTGTAAAAGTATTACTACAGCATTTACTGACAATAAAATTTGCGTCCTCACTTTGATACAAGTAGGATAAGAAATACCAAATTCAAAATTTTTCGTTAAAAACGCATCAAAATAGCATTAATGTACGTAAATAAAAAAAAATAAAACATATCCCAAGGATTTTTGGTAATCTAAAGACTGCTCTAGACCTTAAACCTTCGTAAAAGCAAAAAAAAGTGATACTTAATGATGAGGATTTTTCGGAGTAGTCGGTCGAATAAACTTAAAAAAGCTTAAAATTTTAAAGTAGTAAAAAATGACTTGAATAACTACAAAAATTGAGTTTTCGTGGTATTTCCTGTCTTTGTTTTTTGATAAGAACAACAAAACAGACGAAATTTTACTTTATTTTTAAATAAAAATTTAGAATTTTTTTTTAAGTTTATTTGACCAACTACTCTGAAAAATCCTCATCATTAAGTATCACTTTTTTTTTGCTTTTACGAAGTTTTAAGGTCTAGAGCAGTCTATAGATTACCAAAAATCCTTGGGATATGTTTTATTTTTTTTTATTTACGTACATTAATGCTATTTTTCGATGCGTTTTTAACGAAAAATTTTGAATTTGGTATTTTTTATCCTACTTGTATCAAAGTGAGGACGCTAATTTTTTTGTCAGTAAATGCTTTATTTGTAGTAATACTTTTACAAAAAGAAAATATTAAAAAAACCCAATAATTTTTTTTTAACAATAGGTAAATTTCTTCATTCCAATATTTCTCAAAAAAAAAATTTTCAAAAATTCATAACTCGAAAACTATAAAAAATCGGCTAACATACATGGGGTATATTCTGATAGCCCATGACGTAGGGAACCTAAAAAAAATTTTTTGACGTCAAGGTTTGGACCACCCTGTATAGTAATGCCCTTGACTGTACCTAAATTGTACAAAACGAGTTATCCCTAATTGATGTATGAACAAGCTCAATTAAGAAGAGTTGTTTACCGACCAATTTTATAAGTATTACGGCTAATGGAGTTTTTGGGGGAAAAATACACGTCGCTCCTGTCACGATTAATGGCGGCGAAATAGATGGAAACAAATGCCATTATTTATGCTGTTTTGATGGGTAAATTGTTTCGTAAAAGGTCAGGACAGTTTTATTGCAAAGCTATTTAGGCGTTTTCTGAAACCGTTGTTGAAATCACCTTGTTATTTAATTCGGACAAGTTTGGGCTTGTTCTACTAAGGATCACGAGCTATTTCGATTCGGAGAAAAAATGTCCCCTAAATGTTTTTTACATTACGATACCGTTTTTTCATAGATGTTCAAAGGCGGTAGCGTAATGGAAGGAATGAAAACTGTATGAAAATTATGACATATTTTTTCTCCTTACAAAATCGAATGAGCTCGTGATTCTGAGTCGAATAAGCCTAAACTTGACCAAATTAAATAACAAGGTGATTATTTGATGTAGTCCTATAGTGTGAATATCATTAAAAAGAATAAGGATCTTAAAAGATAGTTTTTTTTCTAAAGTCAATATTCTCGGAGATAATCGCTCCAGAAGAAAAAAAAATTGTGTCCCTACCTCTGACTTTTGATCCGTAGGTCCAAAACGTATGAAAAAAATCATAAATAGGGGGCTTATAGAATACTTTAAAATAAAACTATTTCGAACATAATCAGTCCAGCCGTTTTTGATTAACTACGGAACCCTACACTGAACATGGCCCGACATGCTCTTGGCCGGTTTTTTATTGAACGGGTATAGATGGTCCCATTGGCACCAAGTCGGGGTCTATTTATTTATTTATAGAGATATTTTATTTATTTATAGAGAGGTTGAAGTCGGTTTTCACATTTTTTATTTGGTCATTATTGCGCGTTTGTATCCTAAAGGTCTCTGCCCACTAGACCGTATTATACCATGACCGTAACATGAACGTATCAGACAAAAAACTATTCTTTGTATTGAAAAGTATGAAACCGTTTTGGCCGGCGCCGTAACGTCCTAGTGGGCATAGTCTCATACTTTTCAATACAAAGAATAATTTATTCCTAACTAGTGCGGAAAAGTAAACATTGCGCACGCTTCGTCTGAGTAAATTTCTCTTTTTAAGGCACTTGTTATGAAAAAAATCGTTCGATACACGTGTAAAAACTTCATTTTAACTCGGGTGATGGTCGAACTTTCACCCTCGTCGAAAAAAACTTTTTTTGCGCTTGTATCGAAATGTACTATTGTCTGATACGTTTATGCTACGTCATGTCATGGTATGGTGGTCTAGTGAGCAAAGACCTTAATAATAAAAAAATACATGCTTAAAAAAAATAAAGTGAAATAAAAATTACTGGGGCAGGTATAACGGCAAGATTATTAAAACCCGACCTTCACTCGTCCCACATAACGACACACTTACCCTATTTACCTGTAACCTTTGCCTAAGAGTACCATTACCCTGACGCGTGCCTCCCTAGGGATGTCGACACGATCCTTACATGCGCAATTAATGTGACGTGACAAACTGACAACCCTAATTTCTTGCTTTAGAAAATTTTCCGTGCCTAAGGCCGGGAATACACGTGTCAGTTATTATGTAAGTTGAAGGGTCGGCGTTTTACTAAGGAATAAACAAACAATATTTATTTAATTATCTACTAACAAAATTAATAAAGTTAACGTATAATTAACACAATAATTCCGTCTGTCCGTCTGTCCGACTGTCCGCAGCATAGCTCAGTGGCTGTTATTACTATAAATCTGTAATTTGGTACAGGGATACTTATCAATCATGCCAACAAAGTGATACAATAAAAACTAGAATTTTTTTTTGGGGTACCTCCCCGACTGGTGAAGTGGGGATGGTTTTTTTATTTGCTGTAATCCAATAGTGTGGAGTATCATTGAAAAGGTATCTTAAAAAGAATAAGGATCTTAAGAGATTTTTTTTTTCTAAAGTCAATATTTTCGGAGATAATCGATTCAGAAGAAAAAAAAATTGTGTCCCTCTCCTCTAACTTTTGATCCGTAGGTCCAAAAAATATGAAAAAAATCATCAATAGTGGGCTAATAGAATACTTTAAAATAAAACTATTTTGACAACCTGACGACCCTAATTTCTTCCTTTAGAAAATTTTCCATGCCTAAGGCCGACACGTGTCTAGTTCTTATGTAAGTTGAAGGGATGGGGTTATACTATGGTATGATAATACATAAATAAATATCTTGGGACATCTCACACAAATCAACCTAGTGCCACGGTAAGCTCAATTAAGGCTTGTGATGTGGGTACTAGGCGATGATATACAATGTGCCCATGAGGAAAGGGAAAAAATTCAACAGCGGATTTCTGACCAAATTTGAAGTTAAAAATGTCATATGAAGTTTTCTAGATTCAGTCTATTTTAAGAGAAATTTTTTTTTTACAGATTTTACCTAACTCATATAACATTTTTTGCTTCTTTTAGTCTTTGTAGCTGTTAGAATTTTTCCCTTTCCTTATGGACACCTTGTACATAGTAGATAGATACATATCGATACTTAAATACATAGACAGCCATGACCAAGGAACAAATATTTGTGAATAATAAATACACAAATAATGCCCTCGCCGGGATTCGAACCCGGAACCTCCAGCTACGTAGGCATATGCGTGTGTCACAGTGTATCACAGTGTGCGCACGAACGCGAGATCGACCGGGCGTGTGTGTGGTGCGCACTGCATATGCTTGTGAGAATGTCGTCGTCAACGTCAAAAACTTTGAAATGTGCGAGTTGTAACATAGTTATTTGTGAACTCTTAGCGTATGTGCAGAATAAAACGGGTCTTATGGACAATGAGAGCTTGCTACGTATATGCCTATCTGCTTTTAATGAGGCAGAAATAAGTGAAGCGAAAAATATGCTATATGACTCTTTAAAAGAAAAAACAGTGAAGAAAATTACAAGAAGAAATGATGGTAAAATGCAAAGGGATCTAGAGGATATAATGCTCGTGTTTAAGGACGTAGATCGGGAGTTATTGCCTACGTTTGTGGCTAGTAATTTAAATAAGTTGCCGGCCGTTACATTCGATTATTTGGATGCATCGGCGATGTTGAAGGATATTGTTCGCTTGAAATACGAAATTCAGGAGATAAAATGTACGTATGCCACGATTAAACAGGTAGAGGATTTAGAAAATGGATGGAAACAAGATAAATATGCATCGTTAGTGACCGGGCAATCTAACGTAAATAACAAGAGAGGTGCGTGTTTATTAAATAGCGGCCCAATGGGCTTCTTATCTCCATACGACGAGTCGTCGAGCGGTGACCGGGGCATTGACCGAGGCAACCTGTCGACCTTGACGACACAGGGTGACGCGCCCGCGCCGATCGTATGGCCGCGTAGGGATGCGCCGTCCCCTACGCGCGCGCTAGATGCGGACGGGGTATTGTCCCTCTCGCACTCATCGCCGGTGCATACGTCAGTGGAACCAGTTATGGCAACGAAACAAATGCAGGTGCGAAAACGGATAGATGAGCCGGTCATGCCTAATGCATCTAATAATAAAGCTGCAGTTCGGTTGGCGCAAGCGGATGGGTCTAGCAATGGGTCACAACAGATAATGTTAAACAAGCAAACACTTAGTAAACAAAAGGATTATACACAGGTGACTTTTGCGGAAGTAATAAAGGATGGGGAATGGAAAAAACCGGAGGTGAATAACGAGTGGATCAAAGTACAAAGGAAAAAATTAAGAAATAAATTTATTGGATGTAAGGGAAATGCGGATACGAGCGCTGATGTTAAGTTTAAGGCGGCGGATAATAAGGTACCAGTTTATATATATAACGTACATAGAGATGTTTCCGAGAGTGACATAACCGATTATATACTACAGAAAACAAGCCAAAAGGTGTCAGTAGTAAAGATTAACATGCGGAGACAAAAAGATTATCAGTCTTATAAGTTATTTGTCCCTAGTGATAAAATAAATGTGTTTTTGGATGATGGGTTATGGCCAAAGGGAGTCTACTACAGGCGTTTTATCACTGGTAGGGAGCAGCAAGCGTCAAGTAGTCAAAACGGTGAAAAAGGAGTTTTAAAACTGAATACGCTTAATGAGCAGTAATCTTGCCAGTAATACTCAAATTACCAGGCTTATAAGTTTTAACTGTAAGTCCTTCAAGAGATCGATAGATGGCGTGAAGGAGCTGTGTAAGACAGGAGACATCCTGGCGCTTCAAGAGACATGGCTGTTAATGCACGATTTGCCGTTACTTGGCACTGTGAGTGATGATTTCGCATACACGGGGACATCTGCGGTGGACACTGGTGCTAGCCTATTAACGGGGCGTCCGTATGGTGGGGTTGCGCTACTGTGGAGAAAGTCTGCGTTCCCGGAAGTGTCTATTGTGAAGTGTGATAGTGTCAGGTTAGCTGCTATAAAGGTTCATTTCCCTGGTGCAGTAGCATTGGTCTTCAGTGTTTATATGCCTGTAAATGCGCCGGAGAACTTGCCGTTGTTTACGGAATGTTTTGGTGAGATTAGCGCCATCTGTACGGAAAACGCGGATGTAGAATCTATATATATATTAGGTGATTTTAATGCTCACCCCAATGAGCTTTTTTGTAAAGAAATGATTGCTTTCTGTGAGACTCAAAAATGGGTCTGCATTGATTTAGATATGCTAGGTGCTGAGTCCTCAACATATACCTATACAAGCGAAGCCCATGGGTGTAAAAGGTGGTTGGATCACTGCATAGTCACAGAGGCAGCGCGAGAAACTGTGCATAGTGTTAATGTCAAAGGTGACGTGTATTGGTCCGACCACTTACCGCTTATGATTGACTGCAACCTAAGCAAGTTACAGCTGAAATCCATTCCGCCTACGCCGGTCAATGTGGGTGTGGTGTGGGGAGAAAGGAAAGGTGAACAGTTGGAGCTGTACAGTTCGCTATGTAATGAGGAATTGAAGCTGTTGGATTTTCCGGCTGACTTATCGCACTGTGCTGACAGGTTATGTAACGATTCTAGTCATACACGTGTTTTAGATAATATGTACAATCGTATAATTAACATCCTGACAGAGGCGGCCGAAAAATCCAGCAGGAAAGGACGCAATCGGCGAGATCAAATCGCAGGTTGGAACAGGTACGTGGCTGACGCTCACAGGGATGCCAGAGCTAAGTTTCTTGTGTGGGTATCAGCAAATCGACCGCGTCATGGCCCTGTATATAATGACATGTGTGAAAGCAGAAGGCTTTTTAAGTCTAAGCTCAAATGGTGTCAAGACCGACAGGAGCAAATAAAAAGTGACATCCTTGCTTCAAACCGGGCAGCTAAGGACTTCAAAGCCTTCTGGAAGAACACCAACAAGCTGAATCTACGACCTGGCATTCCTGTGAGTGTGGGTGGAGTCTCTGATTATAAAACTATTGCCAATAACTTTAAGAGTGCATTTAATGTGAGCCCACTGTTGCATATGTCACCTGAGGAGGTGCACAATGCTGAGACCATCACTGGCGAGAGTACCGTGAGTTTTACATCTAAGGAAGTTAATTCCGTTATTAAAGGTATGCAAAGAGGGAAATCACCAGGGCATGATGGTCTCAGCATTGAGCACTTAAAATATGCTGGCGCGCACCTACCTCGTGTACTGGCAATGTTCTATACATTGTGTCTGAGGCACTCCTACATTCCACAGGCACTTACGAGAACTCTTGTAGTTCCACTCGTGAAAAACAAGACTGGAGACTTGTCTGACAGCAGTAATTATAGACCCATCTCACTCGCCACTATTCTTGCTAAAGTGCTTGACAGTTTGCTTAACGCACAACTTCGTAAGCATATAAAGTTGCAAGATGCTCAATTTGGCTTCAGGCCGGGGCTGTCAACGGAGAGTGCGATTCTGTGCCTTAAGCAAGCTGTAAGGTACTACAAGGACAGAAACACGCCGGTATATGCGTGTTTTTTGGACTTGTCCAAAGCATTTGATCTGGTTGTGTACGATGTACTGTGGGATAAATTAGCTAGAACGACCCTACCTAGGGAATGTACAGCTTTGCTAAAGTATTGGTACAGCAGCCAGATCAATCGAGTGAGATGGGCGGGGGTGGAGTCGGATGACTTTAAACTCCAATGCGGTGTACGGCAGGGGGGTTTAACTTCTCCTGCATTGTTTAATCTGTACGTAGACGGGTTGATTGAGGAGCTCAGCAGTACGCGAGTGGGTTGTCATATTACGGGGACGTGCTTTAATAACATAAGCTACGCTGACGACATGGCGTTGCTGGGCCCCTCAGTCGATTCGGTGCGGCAGCTTATAGACATCTGTGAAAGGTATGCCGCTCGGCATGGGCTTAGGTACAACACTGTCAAGAGTGAAGTAATGATATTCAAAGCTCGCAAATATAACCCAACCGTTGAGCCTAGGATCATGCTGAACGGTGTACCTCTAACTAGAGTAAGTAGGTTTAAGTATCTGGGGCATACACTTACGGAAAACCTGAGTGATGACCTAGACATTGAGAGGGAGAGACGTGCGATGGCTGTGCGCGCTAATATGCTTGCCCGCAGATTTGCACGATGTAATAGGCAAGTCAAATTAACTTTATTTAAAGCATATTGCCAGACATTCTACACGTGCAGTCTGTGGGTGAGTTTTACACAAAGAGCGTATAATGTATTGAGGGTTCAGTACAACAACGCCCTTAGGATGCTATTGAGGATGCCTAAATATTGCAGCGCATCGGGAATGTTTGCCGAGGCTCAAACGGACGACTTTTTCGCCGTCAGACGAAAAAGAATTGCGTCCCTCATGAAGCGAGTGCGCGGCAGCAGTAATGGTCTCCTAAGGGCGTTGGATGAACGGTGGGACTGCCCGATAACTAAGTATTGGGTGGACGTAGTTATTGGCAGAGCCAAATAGAACATTAATGTGTTTTTAGATTATAAGTACTAACATAGTTTTATTTATTACATTGTTATTAATTGTGCTATATTACTAACACTCTATGGATCACTTCAGGTCTGAAATAAATTATTTTTATTTTTATTTTTATTTTTTTATTTTATATACAGGCAATATTCACATAAACCTCGTACCGCAAAAAATCGTATTTTATAAATGTCGTACTTAAATGTCTTTAAAACACGGCCAAGGAAAATGTGCACTAATGAATAACCCACATCGTATCTCTGTGATGTCACCATCAGATATATCGAAGCGGACAAGGTGCTCAAAAATATCTGGACATAGACTCTAAGGCGTTTACAATACAGGCCTGCGCAGATATTTGTGAGCATTCTGAGCGCTCTAATGTTTTTGATAGCGACTCCGCTATTGCAAGTCCTCAGGCTTTGTTCGAATCGTTGAATAGTTTGCCCATAGATACGTGTACTAGATGGATCAAAACATTTCAATTTTAATTTTAGCCGAACGTATTGAGAAAAAACAAATCAAATTATGTTTTAATTTTTCCCCAGTAGTCAGTAGTTTTCTGAATACGTTTAATAGATGGCAGCACCAGCTCTCTCTAGCTATTCTAGAAAACTGTAAAGTATTCTAATAGGAGGTGCAGGCATGTATTGCTTGCCCTTAGAGAATGGTCAAAGGCGCCTAGCCTTGTAAGGGATTGCATATACCCGAGAAATTTGACCGGTGGTTGCCGAGACCGAGTGGCCGAGGGGTACAGGCATCATCCGCGAAAGCTGAGTACGTGGGTTCGATCCCCACCTCGGACATTAGAATAGAATAGAATAGATTTTTATTTACATAAAGCACACATTACAGAACAACAAAAGTAAATACAGTGGTAACATTTTCTGGGTTAAAGAGTAAAGGTGATCATGACATTAGGTGATCTTCGTCGTTTTTCTTTGGTATATGACATCTAATATTTTCTAATATAATTTTAGCCTTTAAGTTGACGATCACGGTGTATGATAATGATAATAATATATGTTTGTCGGCCTCCATAGCCTAGTTGGTAATGCCTATGAAGCTGCAGGTTCCAGATTTGAATCCCGGCGACGGCATTATTTGTGTATTTATTTATCACAAATATTTGTTCCTTGGTCATGGCTGTCTATGTATTTAAGTATCTATAAATGTATCTATCTATTATATATATCTTCGCTTGGTACCCACATCACAAGCTTTAATTGAGCTTACCGTAGGACTAGATAGGTCGATTTGTGTAAGATGTCCCAAGATATTTATTTATTTTATTTATGTGATGTTTTATGTAAATTTAAATGTAATGCTAAGTTATTTTTTTTACATCATTTTATTGTACGATATTTAATGACAATCATTATTTATATTAATATAGATTAGTGTATCATTGTTTATATGGTAATTTATTTTGTGAGAAAATAAATCAAATTAAATCAAAGCATTCTAATTATCTAGTACTTGGGAAGTCATCACCCTTTTTCAGTCCACTGATAGTCATCATCATCATTATTATTAGCTTCAGTCCACTGCTGGACGTAGGACTGACCTACGAACTAGGCGTATAGACGCATTAGGAGGTAAATGCCCATGATCGTCACGCTGGGCAAACCTGATGAAGAGATTTTGCACTAAGTACAAGTAACTAATATAAACAACTACGTACACATATTGAGAGATATGAAATGCTTTCAATGAATTAATGTTATGTTATGTACTTTCTACATATAGTGTGTGGCTCTAAATGGTATTAATTTAAGAATAAAAAACCGGCCAAGTGCGAGTCGGACTCGCGCGCGAAGGGTTCCGTACCATTATCAATTTATTATAAAAAAAATACAGTTAAATCAACCTACCTCAAAAACTATAAGAGATAATTTAATCAAACCAAAAATCGTTGATAGAGTTTATTAATGCGCACAACATATATTTTTTTTAGAATTTTATATTGCGTAGTTTAAAAAATAGAGGGGGGGGGGGACACATTTTTCAGACTTTGAGAGCTGATATCTCGAAACCGATTTGCTTAAATAAAAATAAGATTTATGAACCTTCATATCATTTTCAAAGACCTTTCTATTAATACCCCACACGCTTATATACAACTAAAAAAAATTTCTATCCCTCAGTTACATGTATGGAGGGCCCCCACCCCAATGGTTTTTTTACAATTTAATATCATAATCCTGTAGCGGTTTATATAACACATATCCTTACCAAATTTCGTTACTGTAGCATTTATAGTTTCCGAGTAAATCGGCTGTGACAGACGGACAGACGGACAGACGGACAGACGGACATGACGAATCTATAAGGGTTCCGTTTTTGCCATTTTGGCTACGGAACCCTAAAAAGTATGTACTCGTACCCAACTGTCAGTACGTAACGCATGCCTAACTGTCGTGTAACTGTCTTGCTGACAAGTATAGTATATTACATGCCTAGGCCGTTTAAGTGGGAAACGTCTCGGATGACGTGTAATTGTATTTGTCGACAAACATGTTTTCCGAGGCTTTCCCATTTAACGACCGAGGTGTGTATATTATTTTTCTGCTCAACGAAGCCAGCAGACGGCAACTTAGTTTAGGGCAGAAAAGGTTATTTTTTGTTGTTCATTAGTACTATATTGACGTGTATGTCACATTTCGATGATAGACGGATAGGTTACTTAACCCTTCGTCTGTGGTTTTCAAAAATGTACTATTAATAATTGAACTTGAATAACTCTAATTTTAATTTTAACGGTAAGAGAAACCCGATTTTGGCTCTATCACAGACGTGTGGATAAATAATTAATATATTGATTAACGATTATCGCCTGCATAACAAACTCCTCAAAAAGGTATACTACTATCGCTGATAAACGTAGCTCTTCATAAACGCTTCAAATGCTCATTCTAGTGAGCTAATCTACGAGACTTACAGTTCTACAGTCAAACACAAGCAACATAAAACCAGTTTTAAATGATCTTCTATCACTTACACTTACTATTGTCTCCGAGGCTACAACCATACTGGGTGATATGCAGTTATGAGACGGTGGAAAAGTGACAGTCTTAGTCTTCTACTATCTTAATTACCTTAGAGGTTTTTCCAAATGACATACCTCACTTTTAAGTTGTTTCAAGCTAGCAAGCACGCTAGTCGCATCTGTTAATAAGCAGCGTCCATAGCCTATGGATACCTACTTGTTGAATGGTTTAGGCAACAGCCGTGAAGGCAACTATTTTTTATTCAAGTAAGACTATTAAAAGATACGCACTTATTAGATAGATTACGTGTAAATAAGAGAGACACGGCGATACTCCTCCGGCGTTAATAGCTGATAGCTGGGCGAGTATCGCCGTGTCTCTTTTATTTACACGGGAGCGCGTATATTTTAAGCCGTGTGGTGATGGCAGTAAGAATACATTTGTCACCACCCCAATTCCTCCTGCGGGTGTCGTAAGAGTCGACTAAGGGATTGAAGTGTCACTGGCCATTCTACAAGATTGATGATGGGCAGCAGCGTCATCATAGTGGAAACATTACTGCGATCGCCAACCCGCTTGTCCAGCGTGGCGATTATGGGCATTTACCTCCTAATGCGCATAGTTAATAGGAGAGGCCTTCGTCCAGCAGTGGACTAACATAGGCATATAGAATTAAGAATGAGAAAAGAAAGAATTAGAGGCTTAAGAATGGATGATGATGCGTATCTTTTGTTCGTGTTTATAGCCGATAGTTCATAGCTTCGTAGCTCGCGGTGAGACCAGTGCCTTTCACTCAGAATAGAGGGGTGATTCGTCCATCAAGCGAGTGTTGCAGATACGAGGTTTTGTAAGTATACCGGCGATATATATATATATATGAAAGCATTTTACATTAAAGTGCCCAATAAAATACGTAATTTTCCGCTCAATCCACCCAAATTGGAATCGATTCACTTTTAAATGTGACCTACGTAAAAGAAGACATTAAATTAAGGGCCACATCTCTTGCGAAAACCTCTTTAACTCGCGTCCCTTGACATTTGTAAGGAAAACGTATTTTTTTAAAGGGTCTCAACTGAAAATGCTGTGGGAAAGTATGACTTTGAAGGAGCCCCTTTCTCTCCCAAGAGGAGACCCTTTTAAGACTTTGAAGGAATAAATGTTTTTTGCTGACAAATTACACATTACAGATAACTAATAATCATTTTCATCGCACTTGTTTTCTAAGCGCGCCATTACTTGCATGCGTAGCGGGAGTAATTAGAAAAGTGAAATTCCCTAGGCAGTAATAAATCAAATCAAATCAAATCAGTATCGTAAGCGGAATACTAATTCGAGTCATTACTATTCACAATATACTATTTTAGTACAGATGGTGCCTTTTTACGTGCTCCAGTGCGAGAAGTGGCTCATTTTACGTCAGGTCCAAAACTTCGGAGGGCCATCTGTACGTAAAAACCTAGGTTCCAAAACAAGAAAATTATATTTCATAATAATGAGAAAATATTTCCACGTCATTTGGTCGTATTTGACAATAATAAATGACTTAATCAGTCTTATAAGTCATTGATTTGTGGTTAAAAATCTAGGAACAAATTTTCCAAAACGTTTGAATGGGAAAATTATTCGTCCTGGCCTTTTCTTTACACTAAATGTAAATGCGAACTCGGCCAATTTAAACTTAGCTTTTCTCGTTTCCTCGAAACGGCATATGCATCCGGTGCGGTGGTTAAAATAACATTAATTTTGTTGAAGTTGTCCACTCGGTGATCAAATTTAACAGCTTTTATAAATTTATGTTATGATTTTGATTGCATAGGGCTATAAGACTATAAATAGACCGGGGAACCTAGTTGTACCGTCAATTGTCTTATACCAAAATTAGGGCAGGAATTCCTTAACTGTCCACCAAAAAGACGATAACCTTAATTTGACAACCCGGATACTAAATACAGTACCTATATAAGAATAAAAAATAAAATTATGTTTTGTTTGAATATTATTTACATTCTTGATATCTTTCTAAGCTAAGGCACTAAACTTATATATTAAATTTATTTATCGACAACTACAAGACTTATCGATAACAGTTATGTCGTTTAATTTTGTCAATCTCTCGTTCCTGCTAGAACAATATCGAGATATAGGTTATAATGAT
>JALPQI010021977.1:0-16326 GCA_025490895.1 Thaumatotibia leucotreta
ACTAATCATATATGTGTCACTTGGTTACACAAAATAAATAATTTTAATTTGAAATTTGGAGTAGCAAAAGTGATTCTTAAATCCGAAGTCGATTTCCATTGCGCGTCCCACTAAATGTAACAGTTGCGTATTTCAGGCCTAATAACGTTGTCGTTAGAACGCTCAGGAACACTCCACTTACGAGAAAATGTTATGTTTTATACGAGATAGCGGAACGCGAGGCATAGGAGATAGCGGAATACGAGACGTAAAATGCAGCGGAAGCGGCAGCGGGTACTGGGATCAGCTTCATGTATATTTATTTATTTTGAGGCATTAATATCATTGTAGTTAGGACTCTTAGGACGCTCAGGAACACTTCAATTATGAAAAAAATGTTATGTTTTATGCGAGATAGCGGAACATGAGGCACAAGAGGCAGCGGAGGCGGCAGCAGGCACTAGGATGCTTATCTGAGGCATAATATCGTTGTCGTTAGGACTCTAAGGCACACTCCACTTACAAGAACATGTTATGTCGTATAAAACTCTCGTTTTAAGCGGAATGCGAGAAATGGTATTATAGGAAGTAGTGCAAACAGTATATAACTGTTAGTATAGATAACTAAATATTTTGCAAAGTTTTCGTGCTACTAGTTATAATAACATTTTCAGGATTAAGTAAAACTCAAAACGCATCACACGTATACTTATAAGTTACAACTTATAAATAGGTTTTTAAAATATTAAAATAATCAGTAGTATATGTGCAGTTACGCGTTTTATCACTTTGATCTAACAACTAAAAATAATCTGCGTTACAGTAGTGACAAAGTGTAAGGATATACAGGGTGTAATCGTTAAGTGTCAATCAGTAATCAGAAAACTTCCAACTGATATCGAAAGTACGTTACCCAACGAGTAAAATTACATTATAACTTTTTCTAAATAGATGATGTAATATTAAAAATACTAACTTAAAAACGCCCCCATACATTAAGTATGACGACTTAAAGAAAGTCGGGTGTCGTAAGAGATAAAACTGTTAGAGATTCGTTATTTGTACGAATACATTGTAATAAAATAATAATACTACCGTTTATGAAATAATTAATCTAACATTTATTCTTAAATAAAAAAATATTCGTAACTAGTCTTTGAATGAACGGTTTTGGGCAACGTACTTTCGATGTTAGTTGGAAGTTTTCTGATATCTGTTATATTTACGGAATTATGGTCTGGCCACACTGTAACGATTACACCCTGTATACACTATCAACCGTATTTATTCCGACCCGAGAAACGCTCTTTCCTTGCGCCCGACCATTTAACGCGAAATTAAATCTGTGGCTGTGCTCGCACGGGACATTAAAATTATACAGGCATCCGAAATGTGAATACTTTACATTGTGTTGTTAGGCAACGGAAACGGAACCGGCCGCCATTGTTTCTTTGGCTTTCGGTTTGTTTCAGGTTCTTGTTGGGATTTGAGATTGAAGCATGTTTACTCGTGAAGGTACATTTTAAATTCATTTACCCAGCCTTCCACTATGATATATATAATAATAAATATCATGAGACATCTTATACAAATCGACCTAGTCCCACGGTAAGCTCCTCTAGAGCTCTGCTAAATGAAGGAAGTAAAGAAATAAGGCTTGTGATGTGGGTACCAAGCGACGATATATATAATAGATAGATACACATAGATACTTATATACATAGACAGCCATGACCAAAGAACAAATATTTGTGATTAATAAATACACAAATAATGCCCTCGCCGGGATTCGAACCCGGAACCTCCAGCTTCGTAGGAAGGGTAACTACCAACTAGGCTACGGAGGCTAACAATGACTTAGTACAATTTTAAAATAAGTAAGCAAACATGGCTGATATTTTAAAGACAAACGGGTCTTAATCGCGTGTACTTACGTTTAATTATTTTATATCCTGACTTTAATACCCGTTTGTCTTTAAAATATGAGTGATAATCGTGAAAGTTTAAAGCAATATAAACATGGTTGACTTTCCATAGCATTTGACGTCTTTGACACATGTCGTGAAACACGTTCGCTGATATATTTTTACGTTAATTCTAATAAATATCAATAAGTAATCTTAACTAAAAATGTGTGTGAACTAAAGTGAAAAAAACTTTTAAGTTGGTTTTAAAACCAAGATTGTGTTCTGTAAATGCGTGATTAAGGAACATTGCAAGTTTTTAGGTTTGTTTACTTTATTTTTAGATTCTACTGACGAATGGTATACACAGAGCTATAACAACTATTACAAGAAAAAATCGTTATTATTTGTTTCGTTTTATTATAAAAAAAAAATCGGGCATAATTTAACACAAACTGACAGAAAGTCAGGTGGACTGACAGACCGACAAAGCCTTTCCATCCATTGAGGGTCAGAAACTTAGTATTAGTAATTCCCTTGACAAATCGTAGTTTCGGTGACAAGTAAACGCGACCTTTAAGTAGCAAGTAGTTTGGATTGTTTCCTGTTGTCGGTTTTAGTTCGAAGACGACTGAAGATAAGTTTCAGTAGAACTATGTAGAAACTAATAGGTTATGATCTACGAAAAACTAAAACCTGGAGGCTGTATTCCATTGAAAACTGCCTCTCAAAATCGGTCTTGAAGTTTTTTGATAAGTATAATTTCCCTCTTTATATGGTTGTGATTGGTCTGTCAAAATTTGGCTAAATCCTATTCTATATTAGTCAATAATGTTACGCCGAAACATGCGCGGAAGATCAGTCACCAACTAAAAACGATTCTCTTACGTGATTTTTTTCAATATTCTTACATCCAATATGTATTTAAACTTACCTATGTAATTTCATTATCTGGTAAATGTAAGGTTGCTTGGCAAGAAACCAGATTTCGAAACCGGTTTTTTAGAAAAACCTCGAATTAGTTTAGCCCAATATTTTAAAATGTTGTATACTCTTACCAAAGCACGAAAATAAAATCGTTCTTTTGTATGGAAAAAATACCAATAGATATCCGATCCCTGCAAGTAACATCCTGTATAATTAAATTCAGAGCGAAAGCGGATTTATTTAAAATCACTTAGAAACTAAATATACGTTATGTTATGTAGTCCGTTAAAAAAATTGTTTAAGAGGTTCTAAGATTTTTGTAAGAGATCAACCTTATTAAAAAAATGACTCACAAGCCATTTTATTTTCCTACGTTGCAAATAATCACTATAACTATGGCATGAGTTACGACATTAGGGCAGTTTTTCCGCGAACTCAAAGGGTCTTGTAGGGCGAAATAGTAATATAAACATTACCAGTATTTTGATTTTTATAATGTGTAGTCACTTGTCCGTTTTACTTGGGTTTAATTTGTGAAACATTGTATACGGTGTTTTTTTTTACATTTCCGTTGAATTTTACAGGTTACTTGGGACAGTAATAGAAGTTGCCTGGTATATCTGCTTTTTTTAATTACGTAAAAATATTTTTTTCCGTTTTGATACATGGGCGGATTTTTATTTTGTTGTCGTTTTTTTAAATTTTCCAAATTTGGACTTTTTTACATTTTTTCTACTTAGAATCACGAGCTTTTTCACGAAAATTTGAAAAAACTAAACAACAAAATAAAAATACGCCCACATAATAATTGAAAGGGCAAGTGTGAGAGAACCTTATCAATAAGATCTCAGGTGACTAACGGCACATGTCAAAATAAAAGTGAACTTATTTTTTTATAACTCAATAACAGTAAGAGTTAAGAGACTAGTTTCTTACAGAATATGATTATTTTTGACCTAAATAAGCTTCCCTTTCATTTAGCAGAGCTCATTAAAACACCGTGTATAGTATAGTCGGCTGACAACCAAAGCTTACTATCAAAATTGTCACTACTCTTAGCAACACCATCGTGACATATGAGAAAAGTATCGATGGGTATTTAAAGTAAAAACAATTTATGAAAAATTACACTGTTCATATTGATTTAAACTATTTTAAACTTTCACGATTATCACTCATATTTTAAAGACAAACGGGTCTTAATCGCGTTTCCTGTCAGGATATAATTAAACGTAAGTTTACGGGATTACACTATTTTTCGTGATAAAAGGTATTCTAAACAAATAGTTTACTTTAATAAAGTGACAAAATGGTATGTAATGTCAGCGTCGAAAACACGTATTTTTGGAATAAGAAAATACTAAGTATAAGTTCCTAAGTAAAACACTTCAAATCATTAGGTGTGCTCATGTCGCTACATTGCAGAGAGCCCTTTAAGGTTAAAAGTTACAATACTGATCATGATAATTATATTATGTTTTTCGAAGGGCGTTACTCAGAACTATGATTCAGCCCTTCTGAAGTTTGATAAACAGCGCCATCTAGAGTGATTCATTGACAATGTTCATGCAATTTGGGGTAATGTGTTTTTGTTATAACATCAAAGAAACAACTAAAGAAGTGGATTGTAATAGGCTAATTTCTGGCGGAATCACTCATTTTCACGGCAAAAAAAAATATCTGGGACATCTAAATTATTTGTATCTTACACAAATCGACCTAGTTCCACGGTAAGCTCAAATAAGGCTTGTGATGTGGGTACCAGGCGAGTAAATAAGTCGGAGTAAATAATTAAAAGCGAATAAGATAAACACGGTGACGGAACCCTAAAAATGGCTTAATTAAACGGTGAAACACCTCAGTTCGGACTTTTAAACGAACTGTCAAACGCACCGTCACGTCATCGCCGCCATTGCTGCGAATTACGGTTGACGACCTTACAAAGGTGACAAAAATGGGGGAGAGCCTTTAATTTGTGGGAAACAGCGGATGGATTGGTTCTGGATTTTATAAATGTTTTTCTACTCCTTTTACTAATGAACGTATTGTGAAAACAGATATCAAATTATTTATTAACTAAATATTTTGATTTACACACTACTTAATACTACATAAATATTGGATCTCATTACCAAAGAAAAAACGGCCAAGATCACCAACGTCCTAGGTGGGAATCGAACCCACGTGCTCAGCTTTCGCGGCTGATGCCTGCACCCCTCGGTCACTCGGTTTTAGCAACCACCATTCAATTACTACAGTCCTTTTACTACTTTTTCATCACACCTGTTCGGTAAGTGCGCCAATACGCTGCGGTGATGCGGGCCGTAGGTGCGTCATTACGTCCTAGTAGGCCGTTAAGGATTTTCATACAACATTACGTCGCACTAGCGCGGTCCGGAGCACGCCGCGCGCCGCGCCGAGATTTCTTTTATGAAAATGATGAAATTAAGTCATCCCTGATTTAGACCATTTTAGAGTAGTTTTGTGAAAATATATTGTTTCATTTACTTTTTTTCATCACACCTGTGATGCAAAAAAGTAAATAAAACAATATATTTTTAAATTAAGTCATCCCTGATTTAGACCATTTTAGAGTAGTTTTGTGAAAATATATTGTTTTATTTACTTTTTTGCATCACAGGTGTGATGCAAAAAAGTAAATAAAACAATATATTTTCACAAAACTACTTTAAAATGGTCTAAATCAGGGATGACTTAATTTCATCATTTTCATAAACTAAAAAATGTACAAAAAAATGTTTACCTTATGGACGTCAAGACCATGACTTTACCCCAAAAACGCTTGCTGCATTGATTGTAAATACATACGATTCAAAAAAGATTTTAAAAAACACATTGTTAAAAATGTTATATTTTCTTATTTATATTTTAGCCGTTCATTCCATTCTTTGAAAATAAAATGATATCCTCCATTGTCAGTCGCTCACAGACCACGAACCCTGTAAAGTGTTCGAAACGTGGGGATCAAGTTTAATTTAATTAATATACTCGAGTTTATCCGTTTTCATCATAGTTTTATTTCATATGTAATCCTCGCGGTAACTAAATAAATAAATAAATATCTAGGGACATCTTACACAAATCAACCTAGTCCCACGGTAAGCTCAATTAAGGCTTGTGATATGGGTACCAGGCGACGATATATATAATAGATAGATACATATAGATACTTAAATACATAGACAGCCAAGACCCAGGAACAAATATTTGTGATAAATAAAAGAACTGAAGAAAATATAAAAATATTTCAGTTAATTATCCAATTCACAACTTTATTACTTAAGTAAAACCTAATATCAAGTAAAACTAAGACAAAAAAGACTTACTCCTTAGTAATAATTTTCCGTTAGTCTTTATTTACGATAGGACATTTGACATTTTCATCAGCGGTACACGTTAGAGCCGTATAATCCAACTTTCCAATAAATATTATATCAAAGAATTCCATTATAAACCTTCCACAGTTCACGAAATCCCACGACGGACCAATGTCGTCTGTTGTGCAAACAAGCCGTATTTTTCCCTTGAATATTTGTTAAGAGATGGCTGCTTGAAATGTTTTGTTGGCTGGGCTATTTTATTTTAAAAGTTCTGCATTTTGAAAAATATTTGTCTGGATTTAAAGTTTGTATACCATTGAATCAGACAGACAGACTAAGTTAGATATAAACAACAAAAAGTGCCGCGTGCATTGTAACGTAAGTTTACCCATCACTACATAGTATAAAATAAAGTAACTGTTTAATAGGTAGAGTAATTCAAGAGGCAGGTTTTTATATAGGTTTAGTACTCGTGCGCAGCCGGGGCGGGTCACTAGTTTAATTATAATAATTAAATGTGACATACACGCCACCACGCCAGTATCTCTACAATAAAACTAAGGAAAAATAAAAATAAACCTTAACAAGACAAGTTGACAGCATACTCGATGACGACTTTAAAGGCTGTTGGTATGGTAAGCATGCCAACTCGACCACTTTAGTGGTTCTTGGCATTCAAAGTGTTAAATGCGTATTAGCTTTGCAAATATACAATCTGTATAACTAGCAAGATAATGCTGAGTCTTAGATTCTGCTACTTATCGTCGACTTCACCACAGAAAATGGTATTAATTTTGTACGACGGGCGTAGAATAAAGGTATTAAACTTTAGCTTTGTTAATGTACTATGTTATTTAAGCAAAAACAAATTATTACCACACCTCGCTAACAAGTTTACCGACTCATTGTGTATTTATGTTATGACCATATTAATTTTGCCATGTGTAATCCCTTATTTTATTAACAATAAGGACTTTTTTGGCATAGTCTGTGTGGTCGTTTATGTTGGTATACTTGGAAGGGGTGTAATGCGACGTTGACAGGTAAATTGAGCATTGGTGTTGCCAGTCGAAAACGGTTTGAATGTTTCCTCGATGGACTCACGCAACTACTATTGTATGTGCATATTTGAAAACGTCTGTTTTTGAATCGCAATGCCGATCCACTGTGCTAGATATGACCCAGCCTTGGTCACGCGTCATATCGTACAGTTTGTGCCTCACCTCTTTAATTATTTTATATTATTTTTCATCACACTTGCTGCCTAAGCGCGCCATTGCTTGCATGCATAGCGGGAGTAACAGAAAAGTGAAATTCCCTAGGGAGTAATAGAAATGTCAGTACGTCATGTAATACTATGTTGTCTTAAAACTTATTTTTTTGACAGCAAGAATGATGAAAAACATTGTATACATCACGGTCGGTAAGCGGAATACTAACTCGAGTGATTAAAAGCCCTCCGCCTACGGCATCTGGCTTCTAACACTCTCGTTAGTAATTCCGTACTTACCTCCCTTGATGCACAATGTACTATAGTAAATATCAACGCTCGGTATGTATGCAACTAAATATACATAGTTCCTATCACTATCCCTACCGATCTCCTTAATATGATAGTTAGACAAAGCTGACAACTCCCTTTTATAGATTCCATAAAACTGTGACATATTAACATGCTTATGTAATCCCAGCAACTTTACTACGAGTCCGCTGTCACAGTATCCATGACCATTAAAATATTATTCGGACATTATTGCGAATTTTTTTTGATGCTTGACAAGTGGAAACCGACTCTGAAAAAACGAGGAGGTTCTAAATTCGAATGTAAGTACCTATGTTTTTTTATGTCTGTTACCTCAGAAACTTTCGACTGAGGAAAGCAATTTTGTTTATTTTTTATTTGAACGTTGACGCTTACCTATTAGTCAATTTTAATTAGGTCTAGTTCTGACAATGGAATCCATGGGTTATAAATTTACATTAAGCATATTATGTACGACAAATGGACGAATGACTCAGTATCACGCCAACCTATTTCGATATAGTACATTGTGTATTGAGGGCGGTAAATAAGAAATTGTTTTGTGTTGTCACACGAGTTCATAATTTTTGTACCGCCTGTGGCACACACAATGTTTTTCATCACACATGTGAGGCAAAAAAAGTAAATAAAACAATATATTTTCACAAAACTACTCTAAGATGGTCTAAATCATTTCTCAAAATCAGGAATGACTTAAATTTATCATTTTTATAACAGAAATCCCGGCGCGGCGGGCGCCGCGCTAGTACGACGTGGTACGACGTAATTTTGTATGATAGTCCTTGATTGCCCTAGGGCGTAATGACGCATCTACGGTGCGCATCGCCGCAGCGCATTAGCGCACTTACCGAACAGATGCGATGATAATACATTTACTAACCGACTTCAAAATAAACCTAGATGGTCCCGTTAGCACCGAGTCGGGGTGTGATGATGGGATCTTGGAGAAATCGGTCACCCAATCGGAAGTTCTGAGGTTCCAAACTACAGCCAAATTGAGAACCTCCTTGGTATGAATTGGGTTGAAAAGACCAATTTTTGTGCGGCGTGAATTTAACTCACCAACGCGAGCATGAGCGGGATTTTTTTTTAATTTGACGAAAGTAAACAACTGAGCTCTCAGCCCGCTGGATGGAAAGCATGGACATAGCGATCAAAAAATCGCCTATGCGCTGCCTACCCTGAGGACTTAGATGGATTGCCTCTATCTATGCCAGTAATTACACCGGCTATCTTAGCGGCAGGTTGACGGGTAAGACGGCGTTAGCTATCCGGGTGGACCATGCACGAGGTCCTACCACCAGCAAAATGGACTGAAACTAAATAACGCTCTCGATACAGTTAAATTCATGACAACAGTTCATAGTAAGGACATTGATGGTAACACAGGTCGTCGTGACGCCGTTCAGTCTGCGAGATCGGTAGTTGACCTCCTTCCGAATATAGTTTACTAACATGGACATTATTTACTGACCAGGAGTGGACCTTATGTGTTGGTGATAAGGTCTACGTACTGTTAATGAATGGTGTCGATTATGATATTATTTTGCTTTACTAATGCTTTTATGAACTTCCTTAGGATTGATTAAGCGCTGGTCATGTTATTGAAAATTATAGAGGAGGAAAATTCGACGTTTCCTTTTAGTACCAATTTAGGTTTACAGATGGTTATTAGTATTCATTCAGAGCGTTAACCCTTGTATTTTTTTCAAATAAAAGGGTTTTACAGTCGAGTTAACACTGCATACTCGTGGATACACCTTATTATCATTTTCAATCTCGCAAGTTCTGTGCAGGTCTACATACAGTATATGTACAGTCAAAGACAAAATAAAGTGTATACAAAAATGTTCAAAAATATGTCCCAGTGCACTCTAATTCTGTGTAATAAGAACGTCGTAACATATTTATGAGCGGATTCTTTTGATAATTATTTTTGCACTGGACTGTACTAATTTCATCAGATTTTAATTCATACGTACTCTCGGTAACTGATTTCTTATTCTTACTTCTAAGCATTTTGATATTACGTTAGTACTAATATGACCAAAAAATGTTGAAAAAATATGTTTACGCAATAAATGAAAAATGAAAAAGCAATAGACATCTCGATTTATAGACTGTCATAGGTAACTTTTTTGTATCGCATGCACCTGTTTAACTCAAAAAAATATGAAATAGGGGAAAAAGTTACTCGTATGTAGACCACGAACCCTGTAAATTATTTGAAACGTTGAGATGTAATCAATGGATATACACGATGTAATTCGCTGTCAGCGTTATGTTTCATGAATATCTATCAGGGTAACCGAAGCAAATATGATTGAAAAAATATATTTTCAAAAACATTGTACCCCAAAACCCCCTTCTAATCTTTGCTAGCCTCATTACAAAATCATAAAGGCTACATAATTGATGCGCTGGCGTCGCCGATGGCTGAGTAATGGCGCGTGAGAGATATGACGATGTTGAGGAATCGTTGCCAGCGCAATAAATAACTGATGTGCTATGGGGTTAGGGCGCGTGCACACTAACAACTAACACTGAGATTGTGTACAATAAGTATAGACAAAGGATTTTGTGACTGCTATATCTAAAGCCGCGTTTCCACTTAAGTGTTCTGAGCGAGCAGTCACTTGTTCGTGGGCTGACGAATGAACATTTTGCTATGTTGAATCCTGTTTTCATCTGCCCAAGAACGAACGAAGGCTCGCTCAGGATACTAAGCGGAAACGCAGCTTTAGGTGTATTTCTCAAATAGTGTAATTAGATTGAAATATAATTGTACAAAGTTAAGGGCTTAATCAAAACATAAATCACAATCGTGTCCATTGTTAGTCATACAAACTAAATGTTACACTATTCCGACAACCCTTGGCTGTAGAAAAAGGTACCAAAAAAAAAAGTAGGCGTGTATTGTTGACTGATCATAAAAAAAATACCTTTTCACTGCCAAAAGGTTTTTGACAGAATTTAATTTCGTAACGTAACACAAAAATTGTGACGTTAAGTTTTGTTTCCATTAAAGGTCTTTCTTTAATAATAAACAAATAATAATACATTTATGTTTTTCAGACAACAAGTCCTATATTGTCCTTTTAACTACATATTGTCAGCCTCTGTAGCCTAGTTGGTAGTGACCCTGCCTACGAAGCTGGAGGTTCCGAGTTCGAACCCGGCGAGGGCATTCTTTGTGTATTTATTTATCACAAATGTTTGTTCCTTGGTCGTGGCTGTGTATGTATCTAAGTATCTATACGTATCTATCTATTATATTTATCGTCGCCTGGTACCCACATCACAAGCTTTAATTGAGCTTACCGTGGGACTAGGTTGATTTGTGAGAGGTGTCCCAAGATATTTATTTATTTACTAATTTGCTATCGACCCATGTGATAGGTTTTTCAGGGCTTTTTCAATGTCATATATTTCCTGGAGGTTGGAGGCCAGATATTTCGACAGGTAGTTTTATATATCTAGTATGTTTTACAATCTGTGTACCTGGACCATGCTTACAGTTCTTATTTACTCAATTTTTCAGTAATCCCAGCTTTCCATTCCTTCATTTTTTTATTTACAAACTAGACAGTTAAAGCATCATAAAATTTATAAAATATTTTTACTGTATATAATTGTAAGTGTTGTAAGTACGTGAAATAAAACTATGAAAATGGATAAACTCGCGTATATTAATCTATCAAATTCATCATTCCGACGTTAATCTATCAAATTTACTCCATCTTCAGTCATCCGCAGATTATGGAGCCAAGTAAAGTGTTCGAAACGTCGGAATGAAGTTAAAGTTAGTTAATATACGCGAGTTTATCCGTTTTCATAGTTTTATTTCATGTGTAATCCTCGCGGTAACCGAAGATAATATTATGTTGTAGGTACAATTTCCCGCTAAGTTACGGTGCGAAAGAGATTTGACAATGTTCAAAAATGGATGCCGTTGCAATAAATAACTGATGGTGTGTGCACTTCACCCGAGAGTTCCTTACACTCAATCAACTCTTCACGATACGAAGAAGCTTACATCGAAAAATATTGCTTTAAAAATCTGTGTAGATGATTTACAAAAGTTATGTTTATAATAAGTTCTCTAAAATTAAGTATTCTGGATTTTAACCGACTTTAATGCCCTGGCCACGACATTGGTCTAAGGCGACCGCGGCAGCGGCGAGCGGGGCGGCGAAAACGGTCTAAGCGGTGAGCATGCCACGACAACGGTCTAAGCGGTGAGCGAATGGGACGTAATCAAAGGACGCAAAATATCATTATCAAAATTGGCCCTTCAGTGTCTCGAAATTATTATTTATAAATTATTTTGTAAGCAATCCTATTTAATGTAGAATAATATTAAACTTACCGCTCTGATTCGGAAAATGTTCTTTTATTTCTTCCCATAACCGTTTTATTACATGCCGCAACTTGTGTTGCGAATGCTGTGCCATCCACAAGGCAGGCCTATTTAAAATTTTACTTATAAACGCCTCTGTGTCCAACATCGCGGAGCGAATAAAACAAAATATTTTGATCTTTAAAATTCCGCCCGATACGTGCCGCCGCTAAGACCGTTCGCGCCGCTCGAAGTCGTGGCATGGCTCAAACCGCCAGTGCGTTTAATCTCGCCGCCCGCCGCGCCGCTGGTCGCCTTAGCCGGTCGCGCAAGTAAATTCGCGCGCGATTTAGCCCACAGCGAATTGTCGTGGCATGCTTCTTTGGCGGTCTTGATTTTGTTTAATTCGCTCGCCGCTGTTAGCCTTAGCCAGTCGCCTTAGACCAATGTCGTGGCCAGGGCATAAAGGAGAAGGTCCTGATCCTGAATTAACAGTCTAATTCAGGAATACTTAATTTTAGAGGACTTCTTATAAACATAACTTTTGTTTTGTTAAAAAATTTTCAAAACCGACTTCAACCGATTTCTCCAAGATCCCATCATCAGCCTCCATAGCCTAGTTGGTGGTGACCCTGCCTACGAAGCTGGAGGTTCCGGGTTCAAATCCCGGCGAGGGCATTATTTGTGTATTTATTTATCACAAATATTTGTTCCTTGGTCATGGCTGTCTATGTATTTAAGTGTCTATATGTATCTCTATTATATATATCGTTGCCTAGTACCCACATCACAAGCCTTAATTGAGCTAACCGTGGGACTAGGTCGAAATGTGTAAGATGTCCCAATATATTTATTATTATCAGACCCCGACTTGGTACCAATGGGACCTTCTCTGAGTTATACGCGTAGATTATAATAATCGGTTCAAGATTCTCGAAGACTTCGAGTAACCTCCTCCTTTTTTGAAGTCGGTTAAAAATCCCTCTGATTTCAGCATTAAATCAATTGAATGTTCCAAACTAGCCATATTAACCCTATTAACCGCTTACTAATAACCAAAACAGAATTAACCTCGCATATCTCGGGCCCAAGGATCTAATTGCATTATTCCAAAGTTACAAATTAACGCTCTCCGACCTTCCGTCGTGTAATTGAAGACCCTCATATCTGGCGGATGTTTGTCATAGACGGGGGCAAAGATTGTGGAGGTGGCAGACGCGTCGTGGTTACACATTCACTTCACTCTCTGTGACGCACTTGTCGGGCATATTAGATTGGTTAGGCCGTTGTGAAACGACCCGCCGCCCACGACCACTCCCGAACATCCCCGAACACACCGTTCGGACGCCGCGGGCGACGGCCCGCTTTCGGCCGCGAGCGGCGGGTCGAAACGACCACTACCTTAGTCCTTGTTACAAAGTCGTACGGTCTCCTGTCAGGTTAGTATAGTGAGTGTGTCAACACATTATTAGTACGCCTTAAAACAGGATATTTACCATGTACATTTGAATTATTGAGCACCCGACATTTCGGCACTGTTGCAAATATTGATTAACTGACGAACTGCGAGTTATAGTTGTGGTCTACCCACAAAGGGTAGCGATCTAGACTCTTTTTAAGACACTTGTTTCCCACAGCGTCACAACCATCATACTAATCATACTAATAATGCAGCCGTACACCTGTAAGTTCTTACGTAAGTTATAGGGACGGAGCTATACTAACTAAGAAATGGGAGGTGAATATCACTATCTCATTCCTTAGTATAGCTCCGTCCCTATAACTTACGTAAGAACTCACAGGTGTACGGCTAGCCTTAGCTTAAAAACTTTAACCCTCTTATTCATAAACGTTTGTTAACTTAACAAGCCGCTAATAATTGTTTGTCCCTTTTGCTCTTATGGACACATTGTTAAGACCGAAAGGGACAAACAGTTATTTAACAGTTAACACATTGATTGCGAGGAAAGGGGGTTCTAGGCAGTCAATATATTTTTTCTATGAAGAGCAGAAAAATCTAGGAATTGATGTTGAGTATTGTGCTTCGTAAACTGTGTTATGTTATGAAATACGATGTATTGGCACCTACACAGCTTATAGCCATAGCAATTGACAAAAAAATAAGAATGCTAGATCGAACAAATCATTATTATCATCAACGTTAGAATGTACTTGGTAGCTTCTAAAAAAAACACGGATATGAAAGGTCAAAGTTTCCGTTATTACATAACCATTATAAATATGTTTCACTTATTAATGATTTATTTAGAACGCAGTGGATACCAGCCAATATTTCGATAAAATTTTCTATCGACCGAATTTTAGTAAACCGTAGTCCCATATAATAATACCGTCATACGGAATCAGCGTCTCTATTACGTGACAACTTAATTTCAAAATGGTATCGATTTACATATTGGCATCAAACCACATTGCCAATGTAATTTCTGGCATATCGGGTGTAAACGTGGTATTATTAAAATTTGTGATCTCACCCTGACAGCACATTGCATAGGTACATTACATAACTAAACCTGCCTGTAGCTACCTATTTCCACGTCTACACCATGTCTGCTCTATATCCATAAATTCCTGACGCTTGATGTATAGGTATTAGCGACATGCGACCCTTGAAGATAAATCCCTTTGCCAGATTATACGCGTAGGTACGTATTTAGTTATGTATCTACTGAAGTACATTTCACTCACATTGTTAATATATTGGACTTATATTATACTATAGTAATAAAATTATTAGTGTTTCAACTTTAGTATCGTATTCAATAGGCTTATGATGGTACTGCGTCCAATCTTTTGTCGTCGTTGCTGTCACGTTCTAAAGGTGCATTTAGACCAAACGAGCATTCGCTCATTATATTTATAACCCCACTCTACGATATCAACGAATTTAGACGAATTACGTTTTGTGTAACAAACGAATTTCGTAGAGTGGGGGATAGAAATGCACCTTTTGGTCTAAATGCACCTTAACAAGTATGTAGGTGCAAAAGTGACGCATAGCACGATAAATAGATAAAACGGGACCATCGTAAGCCACCAGATCCGGTAAAAGAAGAGGCAAAAACACTATTTGAATGTTCTGCCCTGTAAAACAAACTTGCTCTTTTGAATCTTAGTTTGGAACGTCACATTTTTGCTCCACACTCTGTTTAAGTAACTTTAGTTGCTGTTTATTCTTTCCAATGAAAAGCAGTGCTCCCTGTGTCCAATTACGTGCACTTCGGAAGATCTGGCAAAAGCTACTCCCCGAGGAGTAGAAGTGGCGAGATACTGGCAAAAAATAATTTAGTTAATAATTTATATCATTTGATCCCTTTACACGAATAAGAAGAAGAAGAATGAAAATCCCAGACTTATTGGAACACACATTCTATATAATCACCAAATTAAAAATTTAAAAAACCGATTTCAACCGGTTTCTCCAAGATTCACGATTTGTTTCCATCATTGGTTTCCTCAAATCCTACTTTCTGAATGCAAATTCTTGTAAATTTATGAATGAAAATTACTAAAAGCGCCTTACATGTACCTACAACAATTGAAGAGATCCCTCGATTTCTCCAAGATCCCATCATCAGACCGCAATTTGGTGCCAACGGGACCATCTCGGGGTAATACACGTTCGATCACAAAAATAAATTTTAAAATCGGTTCACTATTCTCGGAGATATCGGGTAACATATACATACAAAAAAAAACCTCCTTTTTTGAAGTCGGCTAAAAATGTACCAAAAACATACAAATTCATACATCTGCAGATACTCGCCTTTCCAAAAATCCCCATAAAATTCACAGATAACGGCCAGAATCCGAATATAGTGTCGCAAAAACAATGAGGGACCCAAACTTTACGTCCAAAACGTCACAAGCTTCAAACACATCCACGGCGGTTACGTCCTTCTGGTTATTGATGTCATATCAAGGTAAACCCATTATCAAGGTGCAACGGTGCAGCGAGAACGTTACTGGGGCCGTTTTTCATAGCTCTTCACTTTAGGTTTGAAAGGGCATATGTCTTGATGCAGTTCTTGTCGGTTACATCGTTATGGGGTTAGGGTCTACACGTACCCTTTACACGTACGTTTTGGAAAATACCTGTGTTCTGTTTGGGGTTCTATGATTTGTTAGAAGTTTGTTTTGTTATTAGGACATACATAACGAAGCGAAAGATTACTTTGTTCTATTAAATCTATATTTTATCAAAAAAAGAAAATTAAGTAATTAAATCTTACAATCCACAAAATTCTTGCCTATAAAAATTTCATGGTAAGA
>JALPQI010021978.1:0-13097 GCA_025490895.1 Thaumatotibia leucotreta
TTTTATCTTTAAAGGCGGCTATGAATTCCTGGGCTTGAGCAATTGCACTATAGAACTCGTTTTCAGTAGTCTCTCTTGCGTCTAATTCACATTGAGAATCATCTTGCAATTCAATCTTAGTTTGAATCTCATCGAAAACATTGAATGCCTCTTGAATTTTAGAAAGCCTAAGAGAACATTCACTAATTAAAACTTGAGTTGGATTCTTTTCCTCCAACAGAGACGTGAGGAATTTTTTGAACAGAGTTAAACATCTCCGAACTGTTCCTCGCTGACGTTTCAGTTCTTCCATAATGAAGATGCGAGATAGTAAATTATACTTGCCTAAGCATTAAAGCAAATTTACTTACTTCAGTAATGATCCCGCAGATCCCGATAGATAGGTACTTACGTTAAATTGTTAGTGGGTATCAGCAATCACTAAATTCTAGCTCTCACCGACTTAAACTCACAACATTTGTAGGTTTTCTCCATGGGATATTTCTTCTATGGGAACCGTACTTTTATGCGAACTCTTCACAATGTGTGCGAATTCAATGACTAGGGGTCACCATCTTGTTATAGCTTGATTATTTAATAAAATAGAATACATTTCCAACAGTTTATATTATAATTTTCTAATGAAAAAATTAGACACATAAATAAGTCAATCAAATATCGGAAAACAAATTCAATTGTCAAATTTAAAACTAGATATATTATTTCAAACACATCTTCGACAACGCAGAGGTTGCGCCAAAGGAGGCGCTAACAATATTTATTAATAAAAACGAATATTCGACTCATTTTAGTATTTTAATAATACGGCATGAGGTATTATAATATTTGGTAATAACAAAACCCTTAAATCCCTCCATTACGCTCAGGATTGCACTTAAACATTTAGACCAAACGAGCATTCGCTCATTCTATCCCCCACTCTATGAAATTCGTTTGTTATACACAAAACGTGATTCGTCGAAATTCTTTGATTTCCTAGAGTGGGGGATAGAATGAGCGAATGCTCCTTTGGTCTAAATGCACCTTTAAATTTCTACTTTATTGTGAAATCCATCGCTTCATTCCGGCTTCAATGAACGCCCTCGCTGAACATATATAATTTTGATCCTTTGTGCCACAATCTACTATTGCAAGCCTCTATTGTCATGGTGGTAAAGTGCGTGTTCAGATATTTTTAAGCATCGTAGCCGCTCCAATCTATTTAATGGCGATTTTACATACACTTTTATAGTTATGAACGGTGAAGGTTTGGAATGCGAAGGTTTATGTTATCCCTGTAGCAATTTTTTTTTTTTTTTTTATACCACGTCGGTGGCAAACAAGCATACGGCCCGCCTGATGGAAAGCAGTCACCGTAGCCTATGGGCGCCTGCAACCTCAGGGTGTCACATGCGCGTTGCCGACCCAATAAAAATAACGTTGGCACAACAAAGTGGCTCCACTCCACCTGATCGTAAGTGAAAAGTAGAGCCCAAATCGCGGCGGCAACGAACAGGAGACAATCAGTAAGTTAGTTGCCACCGCCTTGCTGGCCCGCTAGATGCTGGTAAATACACCGGCTGACCCCGAAACACGGCAAACACGAAGGTAAGTCATTTCACGGGCGTTTACACCGAATGTACGGTGGCAGCCAACCAGGCGGGTACTAGTAAAAATACTCTACCACCGGCTGAGAAGCTGGCTACTCAGTATTTCCCTTAGTCGACTCCTACGACACCCACGGGAAGAGAGGGGCGGTGATTTTTGTATTCTTACTCCGTCACCGGACGGATAAAGAAGCTAACTCTTAGAATGACATTAATGTTTTATCGTAGTCGCGTAAAGGTGCATTCAGACCAAAAGAGCATTCGCTGTTCTATCCCCCGCTCTACGAAATCAACCAATCACGTTTTGAGTAACGATCGAATTTCGTAGAGTGGGGGGTTAGAACAGCGAATGCTCTTTTGGTCTGAATGCACCTTAATACACTGCTCATGGCTACTAAAATGTATGTACAGTCAGCCAATAGGAACCCTAGGCACTGGTCTAGACTGCTACAACCATGTCGAAAGGACAAGTAGTAAGGGAGTTCTTACAATCTGTGTAATGAAGTTACTTTGACATAGTTCTCGAGTGGATTAGGGTTCCAATTCCAATTGATTGGTTGACATGTGCATTCAAAGTACAAGATCAGTTCATTGCCGGACGGCCTCTTCTTACAATAGTACATTACTACAGAGGCCGGGACGAAAGGGGTTGCCGGCCGAAGGCAATAGACGTGAAGCGAGGCCGGATAGATCTGAGGCGCGCAAACCCCATATTTCCTAGGTGGAGCATTCCATGAAAACATCTACTTTTTGTCGCTTACGTGTCGCTATGGTAGCTACCCTAATAAAATATGCTAGCTGCTAGCTTACTAATTTAATTTTTCAAAAGTATTGAAAAGACAGTGTCGCTTACGACACGTTTTCATGGAATGCTCCAGGTATGTATAGAGCTTTTCTCAAACAGTATATTTCTCTATAGCTATGTACTATTATTGGCAATAATTTATTGCACACCTCAATAAAGGAAAACAAGTACAGAGAAAACAGCGACTTAACTAGAGGTAGACAACAGGCGGTCTTATCGCTAAAAGGCGAACTCTTCCAAACAATCTTTAGGTAGCGGAAATAAATGCATCTTACATTGTACTATGAGGGGTAGAAAATATCTGACAACAAAACACTTTAAATAATTAGATAAGGTCAGTGCGGGTAAGTTCGGCATATTTTATTTGTAAGGAAAGTCCGTACGTCTTATATTGTTGAGTTAGGGCTGGAAATCAGTTCAGTTGGTAGACGGACTTTCCTGATATACGGTCTTAACCGCATTGACCTTATGCAATAATATACTAAAATAAAATAATATGATTATATTGCTTTCATCGGTTTGTTTACATTGTTAGCTTCTATTAACGAAGATTTTAGACTCCACTCCACCTGAAAACCCTTTCAAGTTTCCCGATTCCATTTAGCTCCCGAAAATGTTCCAATAAACCTCTGATGACGCAAACCACAGCTTCCTGAAAGCTGTAGATGGATTTACAAGCTTTAATTCGGCTGATATACTGCCCGCAAGCTTTTACGGCTCACTATGATGCTTTTGCCTTATTTGTGGGTGTAACTTGGCTGAGAAAGTTTGGGCGCTCTTAGATAGGCATTATCAAATTGCGATTAGAATTGCTGACACTGGTCGAAAGTACTGACTATGACTTGACACAACAGGGTATAAATCAATCTAGGATATATTTATACATAGTTTAAGTGAAGAAACTTAAGCGGGCCACAGAAGATCAGTTTTAACTGCTCAGTTTTAACTGTTCAGTCAAACTGTTCAGTTAAAAATAATCTAATAAAATTTTGATTAGATCATCAGTTCAATTGTACAGCTTAAAGATTTGCCTTCACACGTAAGTTTTAACTGAACAGTAAAAACTGAGCCGTTAAAACTTATCATCTGTGGCCCGCGTTACAGACATATTAATTAATCACTCACTACACCTATTAAACAACTCTTTTCTTGGTAAATGTTGTGTCATTTGTTGTGTCAACAGTACTTTTGAACGCCCTTTTGATTCCGGTCTTATAATACACATCATCAGTCTATATTTGCTGTACAGCGGCCTCTTGGCCTCAACACATTAGGAGGAAAATGCCCATAATCGTCACGCTGGGCAAGCGGGTTAGCGATCGCAGTAGTGTGTCCACTATGATTCATGATGCTGCTGCCCATCATCAAACTTAAATAAATGGTGGATAAATAAATGGTCAGTCACAATCCCTTAGCAACACCTTATGTCACCCACGGAAAAAGTTGGGTTGGGGTGGTGACAAGTCTTCTGACAGTTTTTTTGTAATACATTTGTCATCACCCCGAATATTCCTGTGGGTATCGTAAGATATTCAATAAATTTAAAGAAACGCATTGTAAGCATACGAACAGCGGCCAACAAGATGGCAGGGTCGCCATGTACTGCGGAATTAGGAATGACACGACCGTAATCCCTGAGCGTATAGTAATACGAACGATGATTAATAACAACAGTACCTACTATAGAACGGCATATATACACCGTGTTTTATTGATTTCAGTTAAATTGGACAGGTTACTTGGGACATTAAAAGAAGTTGCCTGGTATATCGGCTTTTGTTCATTTCGTATTTTTTTTGTTTTCATCCAAATAATAATTGAAACGGCAAGTGTGAGAGAACCTTAAAAATAAGATCTCAGGTGACTGACGGCACATATCAAAATAAGTTTCATCAGTATGTAATAAAGGTTGCAATACACTAATACACTTGTTCAGTCATTAAACTTATTTTTTTAACAACTCAATAACAGTAAAAGTCAGATACTAGTTTCTTCGAGAAATTGATTATTTTTGACCTAAATAAGCTTCCCTTTAATTAAACCGAAATAAATAAAAACAAGGTGTATAGTTAAAAATAATTTATACATGTTACAATTATTAGGTATAACCGCTTCATGTCCAATAGATCAGTGGGTATACAAGTAGTATAATTTTACTATAAATTAATTATTTGACTGACCCTAAAATTATGTTATAATTTAAAGTTAAAGTTCTAAGCAGCAATGCTCAATTTGTACTAGCCGAGCTACACAGGCCCGGAAATAGGATTTTCTACGTGCTGTAATCAAATTTTCAAAGGAGGATTTTGAATTATTTATGGTATATAATATTCAATTTTAGTAATGATTTCATTTTTTTACAATTTTAGTATGTACCTATATAAATTGAAATATTAGATGTGCTGATGTCCAGACCAGGCGACGATATATATAATAGATAGATTCATATAGATACTACATAGACAACCATGACCAAGGAACAAATATTTGTGATAAATAAATACACAAATAATGCCCTCGCTGGCGTTCGAACCCGGAACCTCCAGCTTCGTAGGCACTACCAACTAGGCTACGAAGGCTGACAAATGATATGTTCATAAGTTTGTATACCAATACAACGCCGCAAGACGTTAGCGCCATCGACAATATCAGCCCTTTGTCCTGAGAACATCACATATATTCATTTTGTCATTATAGTCCATTTCAAATACGAAGGCCCGGTGCCATTCGAAACTATATTGTCATTTAATTGGTCTACTACAAATTGGCACGTGTCGTACATCGATGTACCTATGCAAAAAATATCACGCCACAAAAGGTCTGGACGTGGACAGGTATTTTTTGTTATTACTGATCTTATTGTTATCGCCTAATGATTTTGTCAAATGGAATCGGGCCTTCGTATTTGAAATGGACTTTACCTCCGAATTCATATGTGTGGGGTAGGAGAAGCCTATGGCCATCAAGTTGGCAACAATCTAAATATCTATGTGATTGTGTACCACGGTCAACATTGCCACAGATCGTATCAGTCGCGATGTCGCGCCATTGTACATTTGCATACTAATTATTACCACAGATTATGCATTATGCAAGCCTTTGTCTATTTTTTCTAAAACTATCTCTTTACACTGGAAAAAATTAAAGTCGCTTCTATTGGTCAGACAATAAGGGTTGTGCTGGCTTTTATTACACGCAAAGCAAAATTTTGTTACTTTGTTTAGGAACAACTTATTTTTGCGGTCCGTAAAAATGATTAATGCCTTTATTACTTACAAGACGTAAGCGTCTATTGTGTTTTATGAGCGGCAAGTTTAAGATTGTCGTTGTAAAACCACAATAATAATATTGCAGTTTTAATAGCCATAGTGCTTTTGATATAAAGTTTATATTCGAATATTTCCACAGCATTAATGAATTAGATATGCAAATATCGAATAAGATGTCCTTTTGTCGTTTTATCAGGGCTGTGTGAATAATTATTTGTCACTATCTGTGTCCTTTGTTCGTGTTAAACGTGAATTATAAATTGACAGTTGAAATAGCGGTTTAATTGATTTGACATTGACATAATTACGAGTGATACAGTATGTCAAACTGTTTTATTTTACAAAACGTAGGTATAAGTCGTAAACCGAAATACGTTTTCCTAACTCTATAAACAACTAACAATTGAATGCCCCACAAGTTAGTTGAAAATATATATTTTTATGTTTTTCTTGTGTTTCTTTCTCAGTTTTAAGGTGATTATCAGAAATAATAATGGCTATTTAAGGTATTAAAAACGTTAAATGTAGTTAGTTAGTTTTACTGGGCTTTTTCCGCAACTTGACAACCATTGTGCCTTTTTTGCGTGACGTTAAATGTAATAAATATCATTAACTTTTGCACGAAATGACCAAATCGACGTCATTATTTACTTACATAGATACCTACCTACATTTGAAGAGGTATTTTTTTTCCCCCAAATTAATAAAACGTAATTCAAGTTACCATAAACAAAGATGATTATTATTTGTGTTATAATATACTTACCTATAAATGCCCCCTGCATTTAATTTATATTTTTTTTACCTATTTTATACTTTTTACATAGGTATAGGTTTTATTGTATGAGATACTTTTGCGTTGCATTAGGATCGTTATTCTGAAGGGAAGTAATCCAAAAAATCCAAAAATCTAAACTACGTGTTATACAACAACCGTAAATAGAAATCCCCTAATTTAGACCAAAAAATAACATGAAAAATATTGCTGTTATAATTTTAAATCAAGATATAACAAACGTAAAACTTTTAAGTGCACTAAACTTACACAAGGAAGAATATTCGTTTCTCGCTCAAAAGAAACAATAAGCAACACAAGACCAACATTTTTAATAACATAGCAACTGTTTCTCCCAAAAAATCCCTAAAAACATGATTATTACTACTTCGTCTTCTGTCCGCCCATCGCGGGACATTATGACTGACACACTTACAATTTTCCATCTATAACACCCCTACAGCTATGTAATTAAAGTTCATTTTCTTCAGGTGGTTGGGTGGAGATAAGTTTGTAAGTTCCTATAAGTTTTTATGAGAAACGCCTACAGAATTGTCGGTGACTTTGGAATTAAGGCCTTCAGTTAGATGTCACGATGTTAGAAAGGTTTTTATAAATTTATTTTCGTGTTGATTTAAATTGCGTTTTTCTGTTGTATCCATCATTCATCATACATTATACTGTACATGTAGGTAACTAATGGTAATTTTAAAATGAAATTAAGGAGGTAGTGATGCGATGAATAGATGCGTGTATCTATTGAAAGGAATGAACCCAAGATACTTACAACTCCAAATTAATACAGTTTTATCATATCGCCTTAGGGCTGATTTTTCAATCCTCAAATAAACCTATCCGTTAGTTAAAATTATCACCATCCTTTTCTAAAACCATCAGTCAAAAAAGGACAGGGCTAACATTTATTTGACAGGTATTGTTAACTGGGGATTGAAAAATCAGTCCTTAGTAAAATACTTTTAACTATCTCATACCTAAAACAGTTGAAAGCAATCAATAATCCAATTAGTATTTTTATTAATTTTATCCAATAATTTTTCCACAAGCTCTGCGACTCTGCGCCATTCGCAAAAATCGTCCGTCACGTTTTTCTATCTTAAAAAAAAATCGACTTGCCCGGAGGGATCGCTACGCGATGGCGGGAAAATGTAGTGTTACCACTGTTACCAGGACACTGATCTGAATATTGCTACATATATACATTTATTATTACGCTTACACTATCTATCTACTCGAATTGGACTAACAACGTTTTTGCAAATGTTTTTTTTTTTTTTTTTTTTTTTTTTTTTTTTTATTGGTAAATAACAACTTAAATCTATCTTTACAGGTTTCCCTAATGCGATAGATAAGCGAACCAAACAATAATACAGTTATTGTCAGACTGTCAGTATATAAAACAACACTTAAACTAAAATTAACATAGTGGCCTTTGTGAGATCATTCAGGGAGCATGTAAAAATGTCTATCTCGAGCGCAACTTTATTTATAGTGCGAATTGCCCTTGTTAACGGGGCTTCCATAAGAAGTTTTGTCCGAGCTGCGGGTACGGCCAGCAGCGGTGGACGGCGGCGGCGCCCCGCGTGCCCGTCCGGCACATACAGCGCCAGGGCGTGCAGAACCCCGGGGTTGCACAATTCACCTCGCAGTACCCTAACTACATAACAAGCGAGGGAATATTCTCGCCTCACCTCTAGTTTGTTATATCCTACCATTCCGAGGATGAAAAGTGTGGGATACAGTAAGGGATATCCGGGATATACACCGTAAAGCTTTAAGTAAAGAAGCCTAACATATTTATTTTGAATGCGTTCCACCATGACTTTGTACTTAGCTGCGTGCGGACTCCAAATTACCGCGTTACATTCAAGTTGACTCCTCACGAGAGCCCCATACACTGCTCGTATCGCAGCTATGTTCGTAAATTCCTTTGCTTGTCGCATGAGGAAACCTAGGTTACGAAATGCTTTCTTGCAGACACCAACAATATGATCTCGGAATGACAAATCGGCCTCAAAGTGGACTCCCAGATCGCGCACGTTTGATACACGCTGCATTGGCTTTCCTCCAATACTGTATCCAAAGTTTATTGGCCGATGTGCGCGACTAAACGAGATCACCGTGCACTTGGCTTCATTAAAGTACAACTTATTGTTTGTACTCCATTGGACCACATTGTCAATATCGTCCTGCAATTTACTACAATCCGAGATATCCTTGACCACTCGGACTAGTTTGAGGTCGTCAGCAAATAATAGGCAGGTAGAATGAACCACGACGTTAGGAAGATCGTTGATCATTAATACAAACCCCAACGGACCCAAATTACTGCCTTGGCTTACACCTGATCTAACGTAGTACGGTTGAGAAATGCTGCCACAGCAATCCACATACTGTTGCCTGTCGCGCATGTAGCTAGCAAAGAACTCTAGAGTATGTGGCGTGCAACCGGCCTTCGCAAACTTCATTAACAAGATATCATTGTCTACGGTGTCAAATGCTTTGCAAAAATCGAAGTAAGCTACGTCTACTTGGTGACCTGCATCAATTGCCGGAACTAATAAGGTCATCAGATGCAAGAGGTTACCTGTAGTGCTGCGTGCTGCTCGAAAGCCGTATTGAGCCTCAGAAAGTTGAGAACTTACTTGCGAATAAAGGGTCTTGTGTAAGGCAGACTCAAAGACTTTGGCAGGTGCATTAAGTACCGCCACCGGCCGGTAGTTACTGGTTTCCTGTCCGCCACCTCCCTTCGGCACCGGTACTACCCTGGTCACTTTCCACCTGTCAGGAAATATCTCGGATCGGATGCATACATTATAAATGTGACACAATGGATCAGCTAGTGTTGACCGGCAATCCTTCAGGAGGAATGGTGGTATACCATCTGGGCCAGCTGAACGTTTAGCAGGAAGTCGCGCCAGTGCCTGACTCACATCCTTTACCTCAAGATGATCGATGTGGACCCGTGCACTGCTCTCTCCCGACACTACCTCCGCCGCAATACAGTTCAGATTAGGTGGCTCCTGACTAAAGATGGAATAAAAGAACCTAGAGAATTCATCAGCGCATTCCTGTTCTGACAAAGTCCGACCCTCCTTTACTAGCTTATAGGCAGACACTTTCGACCGCTTAGAATTCAAAAAGCGCCAAAATGATTTCGGATCTGACATCAAATTTTTTTGTACACGATCCTGGTATTTGTCATGGGCATCCGCAATGGCAATTTTCAAGCGCGCACGGCACCTAGAGAACTCATGGTAAACCTCGTTATTCTTACTCGCCTTAAACATCTTATGGAGCCTATATTTTAATTTGATGTCACGAATTATTTCAGCTGTGTACCACTCAGGATAAAAATACTGAGTATTTGCGCCCTTTCGCTTTTTAATAGGAACACATTCGTCTAATATCTGAGTTATTTGATCATAAAAAAACAATAAAACTGACTCGGGTTCATTAATACTGTATATGTCACTCCAATCAATAGACCCTAGTTTGAGATACAGTGAGTGAAAATCGGCCTTATAATAGTTCCAATTGCGCACCGCGAGCGACCGGTGATTGTTAAGAGTCGTCGCGCCTTGGTCTCGCGACGATCGGCATGTGTTATCACTATCAGTACGTGTACAACCGGCATCCGCGCTCCGAGTACTAATAGTCGCTGACACGCTCACAGCTAACGGTGGATGGTACAGATCGATAGGTTGTAAACTATCGTCACCGCTGGCCGCCCGCACCACAACGTCCCCACGGACAGACCCCCCGCTCAACACTAGATCCAGTAGTCGCCCATCACAATTTGGTATATTATTTCTCTGAATGAAATCGCAATAGGCTGTAAAATATTCGTAGTAATGATTTATGTTAATATTACATGAAAACAAATTAAAATCACCTAAAACAATAAAATTACCTTTATACTTAAGACACAGGGTTTCCACTAAATTAAACATAATCATGTATTCATTCTCATCTGAGCGGGGTGGAATGTAAACTACACAAACAGCAAATAAAAACTTATTATATAAATGAACAGTTCCGCACACAAGTTCGAACGCACGATCGTTTAAGTTGACGTCATGCGTTACTCGCCTTATCTCAAGTCGCGGTGTGGCCACTAAAAGCGCGCCGCCGTGTTTGCGCCCGTCCATACGATCGCATCTCAGTATTTTAAAACCGGGTGGCGCTATTTCCGCATCGCAAATTGACTCGTTTAGACCCGTTTCTGTGATTGCTAATACTTCAAACGCTGAGGCTTGCAAAAAAGTATGAAATTTTTTAGATTTTGTTCTCAGTCCTCTTACATTCTGATAAAAAATATTTAATACGTTACTTGTACAAATTCTGCGCTGATCGTGTAAATAAATCGAACTATGTTAATTTCTCTTTCAAGACATAATTCACTAACAATTATAAATATTTTTTTAATATACATAAACAAGCAGATTGTATGAAATAGTAGATAGTTTGCCAATGTCACGTAGATAAATCTAATTTTCCGAGTCATACTTAATCCACGAATTATGGAGTAACCTGTATCTTCAATATCGTTGCATTTGTATTAGGTATTAGATATCTAAACTGGTATTCTTGATTTTATTTTGCTATAATTGATTCGATCTTATTTGCCTTTTCTATAGGTACCGCCGACCATACCTACTTAAGCAGAAAACGACCAACTTCGATTTTTCAATGCAGAAAGCAACCAAACTCAATAATGTTAAAGCTCGTGTCAAATTGATAAAAAAATAAGATTCTGGCTGTAAAACTCGTATGTTCCAAGTACCCTTATTGAAACAAGTGAAAAAAAAAATTTAAACTGTTTATTTCTGAAGTACAAAATACAAAATATTGCATAACTTAACTCTTAATCTATTATGTATTAGATTTTAATGAGTTAGTTTTAGGAACATGCCTTATATTATGTTAGTGGTCGTCGTCGTCGTATTTCATCCTACTAACATACAGACAAAATAAAACACTGAAAAACATTGTCTCGTCAAAAATTAAAAACCTCCACAATATTCAAGCCTTAGGTCAATTTAATTTAGTTGCCAGACGAAAAAAACGACCAAAACTCATATGAGTGTCCCCGCCTATCGCGTTCCCAGGAATCTATTTAAATCAGGGGTTCCATGATTAACTTTTTTGGAACCCTTGAGGGTCCGTAAATGAATTTCGCCATTGGCTTTGACATTATAAATGCCTTTGTTTTTGGTTTGAGTTATTGTGGACATTAAGTTACGAGTTGTGGGAAATATTTCATAGTTTGTGGCTTCGGGTTTTGCTCGTTTCACAAATACACATACTTAATATAAATATGATTAAACGGGTAAACTCACGTGTACCTATATGCAAAACATGTTGCCCATAGTGACTAAATAATAAATAAATAAATATTCTTGTACATCTTTACACAAATCAACCTAGTCCCACGGTAAGTTCAATTAAGGCTTGTGATGTGGGTACCAGGCGACGATATATACAATAGATAGATACATATAGATACTTAAATACATAGACAGCCATAACCAAGGAACAAATATTTGTGATAAATAAATACACAAATAAATGCCCTCGCGTGATATATGAGTGAGTTTAGTCAAACGCCCCACTTTGTCGTTTGCCATAAAGCCGCTTTGTCAGTTTATTCATATGGAGATACAAGGAAATCTCGTCTTCATGTTAAGCGAAAAAGTGGGACGTTTTACTAAAAACTAACACAAATAGTTCCTACGCGCGACATGTTTCGGAGAGCCTAGCCCCCTTATTCATAAACGTCTGCTAACTTAACAAGCCGCTAATAATTGTTTGTCCCTTTTGCTCTAATGGACACATTGTTAAGATCGAAAGGGACAAACAATTATTAGTGGCTTGTTAAGTTAGCAGACGTTTATGAATAAGGGGGCTAGGCTCTCCGAAATAAACTAGGTCTCCAACTCTCCGCGAACGCGCTCAGTGCTTGATAATGGCGACCTAGGCTCTCCGAAACAATATGTCGTGCGTAGTGTATAAATAATGTGAGTTTAATTGTTTAATTATAGGTTTAGTTATGATGTCTCACGAATGTATAAATTCAAATATACATAGGTACTCATATCTTTTAAGACAAAGTGCATGTAGGACCGAGTATGACCCCCATATTGAATATGGGTTTGATATGAGTAAAGTAGACCTATTGTTAACATGAATCTCCTTATGATTTTATTCCGGAACGTTGATCCAATCGTAATCAGCTAATTAATTATGTGTATGTCATATTTGCGTTGTATAGAAATAATCAAACATAAATTAGCTACTATGCCTAGTATAGTATAGTATAGTAACTATACCTAAGAGTTTTTATAAATAACGGGCTTAATTATTGAAAAAAAAATATAATTTATGCGAATCAGCCAGGTACCGGAACCGGTATTTTACAAAAACCTCGAAATAGCCCAATATTTTAAAATGTTTTATACTCTTTATGTACTGCTCAATATTTTATATAATTTACAATATCATATTATTAAATTACTCCATTAATTTACAATTTATATACCGAAGAACGAAAAAGAACGAAAAAAGAACCGTTTTTTTGTATGGATAAAATAACGGTTCCGATCTCTGGTAGCAGCACGACATCTAAAAGCTACGTGCTCAAT
>JALPQI010021979.1:0-23593 GCA_025490895.1 Thaumatotibia leucotreta
ATAAATAAAATAATCTACATATTGTGTATTATATCTTGGGACATCTTACACAAATCAACCTAGTCCCACGGTAAGCTCAATTAAGGCTTGTGATGTGGGTACTAGGTGAAGATATATATAATAGATAGATACATAGACGGCCATGATCAAGGAACAAATATTTTCCAGCTTCGTAGGCAGGGTCACTACCAACTAGGCTACGGAGGCTGACAATATAATATACCAAAGATAAAACTACCAAGATCACCAACGTCCGAGGTGGGAATCGAACCCACGTGCTCAGCTTTCGCGGCTGATGCCTGCACCGCTCGGCCACTCGGTCTTAGTAACCACCAGTCAATTTTCTCGGGTATATGCAATCCCTTACAAGGCTAGGCGCCTTTGACCATACTTTAAGGGCAAGCATAATAAGTTTTATCAGCTTCAAATTATAAATATTGTAACGAAAAAAATTTTTGTTTTTACGCATTCGTGCGAGAAGTAGTATTTTTTTTTTCAGGGCGAAACTTAGGAGAGTTGTACTAAAAATGTAATATACATATGTGCGAAAACGAAATTCACAACTGGAGTCGATTTAAAATACTTCCTTTGGTCTTATTTTAATTTATCGCCACTCGTTTCATCCCTTATTTATTTTCACTTTAGTATCGTAATTTACTATTATTTCATTTAGTCACGTTACATTTGCCCTTGCGAATGTCGACAAATAGTAGCAGTAAGTAGTTGGTACATAATAGGTAGGTATTTATGTGGCTGGCGCATAATAAATAATAAGAGGCATTAAACATGAGTGTGGTTTTTATGACACGAGCCGTAGGCTAGTTTCATAATAAGATCACACGAGTGCTTAATGCTTAATTATGTACAGATTGTACAGTCACATACGTAAATTTATCTACATCCATATATCATAAGTTTTACATTACCGCTTCTGAATACATAATCGGAAAATTATAATATGCCTGTAGATAAATTACATAATTGTGTCACAAGCAATTATTAGCGATTGATTTTATAAAAGTAAACGTAGACCTACAGAAGCTCCGTGGAAGAGGTTTCTTCAAATATTATCCTTAAACAGAACACAATATAATACTACGCTTCACTGACAGCAAAACAAACAATTCTCGGTAACTAGAGCGAAATCAAATGAAAGGTTCAGTAAAATAAATTCACGGTCGAATTTTTGTAGTACAACAGTAGCAATACCCTATTACTTTATATCCAATTAGGTCATTGGGACGTTTTGTAATGTACCCGTGCGTATAGCCGGGATCTGGGACGGTGTAGACACGGCTTAACCTGGCCATTTAATTCACGTATGTCTGAACCCGCCATTATACTTGCATGCTTGGACGCCCGCACTAAGTGGCTTTTGAGCTATGACCTATGACTAAATATGATATGACTTTTTAGTTAGGTACATTTTAGGCCACTGTTTTTAACATACTTCAAAAACAATAAAGGAGCCTCACAATTCCAATGTCTATTTTTGTATATTGTAGGTATGTTACTCAATATATCTGAGTCATCATCATTATCATATCAGCCGAAAGACGTCCACTGCTGAACATAGGCCTCCCCCTATATCTGCCTCAATGACAGGTCCTGTGCCACCCGCACAGCAGCCGCCCACCCGCGCAGTGTTTCAAGATGAAATTCTTTAATCAGTGTGTGTTGCCAGTGATGACATACGGTACTGAAACGTGGTCGCTTACAATGGGCCTCATAAGAAGGCTCAAAGTCACCCAAAGGGCAATGGACCTCTCCACCTACCCCTGAGTATCATTAACCAATTTTGAAAATTTATATGCCCGGGATAGTTCCGTTGGCACCAAAGTCGGGGTCTGATGTTGGGATCTTGGAGAAAACGGTTGATTTCGGTTTTTTATTGTGTCGTTATGTGAAACCGCGGCATTCGTAGTATTTTTGTATTAATTGGGCATTTCTCAGAGCGTAAACGGACATCTCATTCATCTGGTCACGTTTTTTTGGAAGTGGTTGCATCTTTTGGTTCCATTTTCAGTTGTCAGAAACAGCACCCGTTTCTCTATAAGACAACCAAAACCAACCTCAAATAATTCAGCCACTTCCAAAAAAACGTGACCAGATGAATGAGATGTCCGTTTACGCTCTGAGAAATACCCTTTACTTGGTACAGTTGGCTCCTAAAATATACTAACGATTTTAATCCTTTTGCCTCGAACATAGTACGTTCTAAAACGTAAACATATTATTGAACGTGGCTGCATGCGTAGGCTACCTACTTATGCATTTTTATGGCCTATTTTACTAGTCTTTTTATTGTACTATATATTGTATTAATACTATTTTGCACCTTGCTAACATTTTCTCGACTCAACCTTGTATATTATCGTCTATTATTTAGATTGCGTAATGACGAAGACTCATATATACGTAAGCATTTTGTTTGTAGAAAATGGTTCAAAAGTATGACACCGCGTCCAGCTACCCACACGCGTACGCATTCTTACGCGTTTCATACTAAACGGCCGATTTCAATAGCGAAAATAAGTACGCATGCTGATATAATATTGTGTCTTCACTTCACCCTAAAAGTTCAAGTTTTGTTCAGTTGTGATAGGTGTGACGAACAAGTACCTATGAAGGCAAATCATAAAGAATCTGATACTCCGATCTCCGAAAGAAAACTATCTAATGATGATCAGAATCCTCAATCATGATGTATACTAAAGAATAATCACCAAATTAAAAAATTTCGGACTTTTCGGACGAAAACATTCGACTTCAATCGATTTCTCCAAGATCCCCGATTTGTTTCCATTATTGGAAAGTCAAATCCTACTTTCGAATGCAAATTCAAAATGAATGAAAATTACCAAAAGCGCCATACATGTACCTATATCATTCGAAAGATCCCTCGATTTCTCCAAGATCCCATCATCAGACCCCAACTTTGTGCCAACGGGACCATCTCGGGGTTATACACGTTCGATCACAAAAATAAATTTTAAAATCGGTTCACGTTTCTCGGAGATATCAGGTAACATATATACAATAACAAAAAAATTCAGTCGATTGAGTACCTCCTCCTTTTTTTGAAGTCGATTAAAAAGACCAAAATCACCAACGTCCGAGGTCTTTGGTAAAATATTAATATAACCTCTAATATTTTCAATAGTTATTTCTTTACAAAACTGACCACAAAAGAACTTTTTTAAATAATTAGATGTACTTTTAAAGAATGCCCTATAATATAATGTCAGTTCTAGGTTCGTAATCTGTAGCTTACCTCAGTTAATTATGTTCGGGACCCACGCGAGATTAACCGGCCCGAGGGACCCAATGAAATGTCATCCCGGCATCTACTCTACAAATAAGTTACGGTCTGAGCTTGGACGTCTTGGGTTTGTATTATAAATTGATACTCAAGATCTACAGTCAAGGAAATTGATTTAAACTTGATTTATGTTCAAAAACGACAAAAAATAACAAACTTAACAGTACATTTTTATCAAAGTTGTACTCTCCATTTTTTTTGTAACAGAATTATGAGCCCTTTCGTTCTTTATAGGAGATTTTTTTTTCCCAAAATTCACATACATTTTTCAAACTTTTCAATTCGTTACCGCCTTATAAAATGTATGAAAAATGGCAACAGAATAGAAAAAAAACTATCAGGATCAAAAGCGCTCAGGATTCTGAGTGGAAATCATATTAAAAGTTTCAAATCCAAAAAAAACAAAGGCCAGAAAAAAAAAAATACAAATTGGGCCCATGACATTGAGAAAACGATTAGGTTTGTATGAGAAAAGGAAAAAATCGCTCATGAAATTTTTAAAAGTCGCTGAACAGATATAATACTGTAATGTTAAGTTTGCTTACTTGGCGAAAACAGACTACTGTTAAATTAATTTGCTCCTATTGGAAGACATACTACCGGGTGTGTCTCCCGATATAATTCAGGAATTAAATATGATTTTCAATTTCATATTATACTTACAGTATGTTAGTGGTTGTTTTTTTGTCCTTGCTTTTATCGCAGTTTATTTATTGTACCTTTTGTATTTTTTTGTAATTTTTTTTAGTAAACTGATTATTTATTTATAAATTAGTCACAAAGTCTTTTATGTATATTTTTACTTTCGACTTTCAACAATTGTGTCTTTGATTAAAGTGATGGCTAGAGAATGGAAATGAAAATCCGATCATTTCTGTGTTTGACATCTGTCGTAAGACTGTCGGATATTAAGACACATGGAAACGAAATTATATTATCATAAATAAATAAGCATATAATTCACGAATTCACCCGAAACCCGTTTAATCCTTTAAAGAAAAAAAAAACAGAAATACGGCTAATGATTACAAAAGATTTAAAGCCCCATAAAATGGCAACATAAAAACAGACCATAAATTTAATATTAAAAGCTATAGGTTCTTAATAATTATGCATATGACTGTTTATGACTGCGTAACTACAGATCATTAGAATAGATACAGCATATTATTATAATAATTATACAAATAGAGGCTCACACAGTGGCCACCTATCTGTAATATACCTGATTATGCACTTTAACGCCTTGACCATAGAGACCTGCTCAGATATTTGTGAGTACTCTGGCTGCTCCGATATATCTGATGGCGACTGTATATTAAACGTACTGCTACTGCAACCTACAGTCATGTCAAAAATATATAACATACCAACATGAATCACAGGTTCTTATTTTGAGGCACTACAATTTTTATTCAGTGCAATCTGTAAAGCAATGTGCAAAATTATTTTTGTGTCTTATTTATTTCGCGTTGCTCCACGTACCATTTTTAGAATGAAATAAATAATAATATATTATTAGATTTTGTAACATTTAACGAAACAAAGACACGTACTATACTAACAAAACAGAAATAAACAAAGCCACGAAATGGTCTCATCGCAGCGCAAGCCAGCGCTCCCAGCGCTGGTCTTCCGATGAGGCCATCAGGTGATAAACACGAAGGGTAACGAACACACAGAATCTCAAAATGATACAAACATACACATCAAAAGTAACAAAAAACAGTTAAAGAAATAAAATAAAAATAAAATATAGAAAGCAATGAAAAAAAAAATACAATTAAGTTACTACGAACGAACCCTAAACGCCAGCACTACTAGCGCCAGCGGCAGTAAAGTGGAACTACCATACTGTTATAACTTGCACCCGAAGACCTGCCGCGAACCACGACCGCCATGTTGCCTCCTTATCACACTTTACGTTCGGTTTTATTGTGGTGTTGTGCAGCTGGCCTTCCGTTCTGACAGTCTCACGTCCGATTAACAACGCGCAATCTATGGGACGGTGTCAATGCTAACCTAACCACAGCCGGAAAGGTTGTTATCCAAAAAAGAAAAATGAGGCCATCACGTCCCAAGACCCATTATGACTAATTGATGGTGCAACTTCGTCGAACTTCATCCATTATGGCAAAGCCGCACATTCTTATCCAATATGCGAGTGAAAGTGATTATATTTTAACCTTAAAATAGTGCAGATCTGGCATATTTTGGCATTAAACGTTTAATCCAAGTCATTGCTATTTTGCCTAACCCATAATTCGACAACCTCCAAAATACTGGACATGGCCTTTGACTCACTTTTTGTTTGTGTTTTTTTTTTCGAACCAGAATTATTAGCACTATTGAATTTAAAACTCTTAACCTCCGGAAAAATTGTTTATAATGTTAACTATATGTATGTGCCAAGTTCTGATGTTGGGTAAAGCTGGTCATTGTCTATTGTTTCTGAACGCATTTTAGAGCACTTAACGATATGTGTGTGTACTTGTGTAGATAAAGGTTAATGATGTATTTATCGGCATATAATTATGGACAAATTCACCAACCAATACTATAAAACATGCTTAAAAATCACAATTAGTGAAAAAAAATCCGTAGCTCTTGTGGTAGAGACCCTGTGTACGATGCTGGAGGTCCCGGGTTCAAATTTTAGTATTAATTTATCACACATATTTGTTCCTTAGTCATGACCGTCTATGTACTTATGTATGTATCTATCTATTAAATAAATTATTATGTCGTCTGGTAGCCACATCACAAGCCATAAAGTGAGCTTACCGTGAGACTAGATTGATTTGTGTAAGATGGCCCAAGAAATTTATTATTTATAAATAAAAATAATAATTATCTTTTACGTTTCTGTGACTATATGTGAATATAATAGCTATTTTAACAAAAGGCATGTCTTTTCTGTTTTTCGTTTTTTAAATGTTAAACAAAGTAGGTACACACTGGTCCTTCAAGTGACTACCTCGCCAGCCGTCCGTAATCATCATCCCCTCTGACATCCCTCGATCGTTATTAAAGATAAACCAGCCTAATTTGACACGTACTTTTATTCCCACGAAAAGGGTAAACCCTTTTCGTGGGAATAAAAGTACAGGGAGATTTACCAGTGTCTTTGAATTTAAAGGTCTTGGAAAAGTGGATGGCTGTTTGGGTGTCAAAATTCAGTAAAGTAATGAACAGTTGGTTTGAATGTGATTTCCGATTCATGTAGGTTTTGAATTTGGACGTATGCGCTCTATTTCTTTCATTTAGATTGTAAATGAATAGCTCAAAACAATTTTTCCATTAATTTATTGACTAGCAGCTACGAGCTATTGACATGGCCTATTTTTATAGTATAACTCACGTACTTAACGAATACTTACTCGAAATAAAAAAAAACGTATCTCAGTTTTCACTTAATACTGGCATACGAGGCTGTCAAGGTACTGGTCTCACCGCAAGCTACTAAGCTATGAACTATCGCATGAAAGATACGCACTCCTGTGTCTCTTTTATTTACACGGGAGTGCGCATCTTTTGTTCGTGTTTATAACCGATAGTTCATAGCTTAGTAGCTCACGGTGAGACCAATGCCTATGATTAGTGACAGTGTTTTGGTTGTCGATCAAATGACGATACGGCCATTGACGGGTCAACCCTCCTGTAAAATGATACGGAATTATATTAAATGGCCTTCGAGTGTAAATCTGTTTTACAACAGGATATGCACAAAAAGAAAATACCTATGTCTGTCTTCCATTTCGTATTTATAGTGACGGACTTTTTGAAACTGATTATAAATATAAAACGTACCTATATAATCATCAAATAAAAATTTTGAAAACAACTAACTTCAACTGATTTCTTCATAATCTTATCATCTGTGGTTTCTATCATTGGTTTCCTATCATCAAATCCTACTTTCTGAATGCAAACTCTTCTAAATGAATGAAAATTACCAAAAGTGCCTTACATGTACTTATAATATAACATTTGAAGAGATCCCTTGAATTCTCCAAGATGCCATTATCAGACCCCAACTTGGTGCTAATGGGACCATCTCGGGGTTGTACACGTTCGAAAACAACGGAAAAAAACTAAAATCGGTAGGTACACGTTTCTCGGAGATATCGGGTAATATACATACAACAAAAGAAAATCAGTTGAATTGAGAACCTCCTCTTTTTTTGAAATCGGTTAAAAATCATAAAAATGTAGGCGATGCATATTGATTTTTGGTTTGATCTAATTATCTCTTGTAGTTTTAGAGATAGGTTGATTTAACTGTAATTTTCATATTTACTGCTACGAAATTCTTAGTGCGCGAGTCCGACTTTTAGTTGACTGGTGTTTACCCCTTGACTTAACGACGTCCAAAATACTTGATATGGTATTTGGCTTGTTTTTTTTTAATTATTAGCCCTTCGCCTGTATTTCATAAGGATCCGTAGGTACTATAGGTATTATCAAACCGGAATCAGAAAGGGTTTCGAAAGTACTGTTGACACAACAAATGATACAATATTGAAAAAGAAAAGAGATGTGTATAGATGTAGTGAGTGATTAATTAATCTATTTTCTGTAAGTCTCTGCACTTAAACTATGAATATATGAATATAACTTTGAATATATCATAGATAGACATATACACTGTTGTGTCAACAGTACTTTCGAATCCCAATTCTAATTGCTGTTTGATAATATTGAACACAAATTCGTTCATAATTTGAATTCAAAATCCATTATATTGTTTCTTAGGCTTGTCAGCCTCCGTAGCCTAGTTGGCAGTGAACAATGTGAACATGCCTACGAAACTGGACGTTCCGGGTGCGAATCCCTGTGATGGCATTATTTGTGTATTTATCACAAATGTTTGTTCCTTGGTCATGTTTGTCTATGTGTTTAAGTATCTATGTATAATTTATCTATTAAATGTGTCGTCACCTGGTACCCATATCACAAGCCTTAATTGAGCTTACCGTAAGACTAGGTCGATTTGTGTGAGATGTCCCAAGATATTTATTCTTTATTTTTATTTTATTAAGGAACCACAGACGATGGTTTAAGACAAATGAAATGAGTGACAAAGAGGTTTAAATTTTAAATACGCGACCAGCCCTCGTTTGTGTCCAATTCATGGTTAAACTTTTTTCATGGGACGACATAGAAGGCATAGAGCCATAAAATAGCTCGCTACATAATCAGCTCTAAGCAATAGACAAACTAGAACCACCTGCCCACTCCTGAATAGCACTAACTTTGTTTAGTGGCCTGTGGCGGAACGCAGACTCAATACTAGACTCCGCATCAGATTTTTTTTCTTCATTAACAAAATATATACTTTTTTCACTGGTTCCATCGTTTCATTGCCCAAAAGTTGTCTTGAAGACTTTGCTCTTTAGCGAGAAGACCGCCTTTTGTGTTACCTCTACCTTTAAGATTGTATTTTTTTGTTATTTTTTATTTTAAGAGATGTCCAATAAAGAGTATTGTATTGTAATCAGAGATCGTACGATTTCCAGCATTTTTGGTGCAATGTACTTCAATTAAGGGATATGGTGTAAGTTATTTATAAGGAGATAGTGAGTTAAGGTTCGTCATTGTCTTACAACGTGTTATTACTCGTTACAACTTAAACTGACCCGTAGATTCCTTTAACTAAACTTCTAGGATTTTTTTTTAAATGTCGTTGAGTTAAAGGAATCCAGGGGTCACTTTTTAGCTGTAACGTGTCATAAAACGTTGTAATACAAAGATGAACCTTAACTCGATAATTTACTTTACACTCCTCTTTTGAAGAACCCCATACTGTAGTCCAACGGGAAAACCTCGGCAGGGAGCTCATTCCACAGACGGACCGTCCGCGGGAGGAAGTTCCTCTGAAACCGCACGGTGCGCGACCATTTAGGTTGCAAGGTGTGAGGATGAGCGCCCAGTCGGTGGCGAGCGGTACGATGATGAAAAGTGGACGTTGGCATCATGTCGAACAGTTCTTCAGAGCACAACCCATTGTACAGACGATAGAACACACATAAGGAGGCGAAGTCTCTCCTTAGACTTAAGGGTTCAATACCGCCTGTGAGTCTGGGATCGTCGACTATTCGGACAGCTCGTCTCTGAACCGAGTCAAAGGGTGCAAGCTGGTATACAGGTGCTCCTGCCCAGAGGTGACAGCAATACTCCATATGGGGTCTGACTTGCGACTTATATAACAGAAGTCTTTGCCCCGGAGTAAAGTATCCCCTCGCTTTATTGAGCACCCCGAGCTTTTTGGATGCCATCGTAGCTTTTCCCTCTAGGTGACATCGGAATTGGACGTCGTTGGAAATGTCGACTCCGAGGATCCCAATACTCCCTGACATGGTAAGAGCTGTGTCTTGGAACTTTGGAGCCACAGTAAATGGGGTTTTTTCAGCGGTAAACGCGCAAACTTGTGTCTTTGTGGGGTTGAACCTGACTAGGTTATCCCGACCCCATAACGAGACTCTAGATAAAGTGTTCTCGATGTCAGACACAAGTTTTCCGCGACTTTCCAGTACCACAGAGCGAGGGATATTAGCACGGCCTGTGTAAAAAGTATCCCCAGTACTGTCATCCGCATAGCAATGGAGGTCGCCGATAGACAACATGTCATTGATATGCAGAAGGAACAGCGTTGGGGATAGCACAGAGCCTTGCGGGACGCCAGCGTTTATGTCCATGCTATCAGAGCAGCTACCGTCTACTACGGCACGAATGCGTCTGCCGGACAAAAAGCTAGCAATCCATCTGCATAATCCCTCGGGCAGTCCATAAGATGGCAACTTCGACAAAAGGCCCCTATGCCAGACCCGATCGAACGCCTTCGCTATATCTAGGCTGACTGCCAAAGCCTCGCCTTGACTCTCAATGGCTGATGCCCAGCGGTGAGTGAGGTACACTAGAAGATCACAGGTAGAGCGACCGTGGCGAAAGCCATACTGGCGGTCGCTTATAAGATCGTGTTCTTCTAGGTAACCAAGGAGCTTAGCGTTAACTATACGCTCCATGACCTTAGAGAGAAGGGAGGTGATAGCGATAGGCCTATAATTCGATGGATCCGATCTGTCACCCTTTTTTGGAACAGGGTGCACAAGGGCCGTCTTCCACGAAGATGGAACTTCCCGTTTGATACTGGAAAGAGCGAAGAGACGCGTTAACACAGGACACAACTCAGGAGCACAACGTTTAAGCACCACTGCAGGTATGCCGTCTGGCCCGCTCGACTTGTGAACGTTTAACGACAGCAACTCCCGCCGAACATCTTTCTGGGAGATGCGAATTTCTGGCATGGAGTGTGCGCACCGCGGGATGGTAGGCGGTATAATGCTGCCGTCATCGCTCACAGTCGAGTTCGAGGCAAAAAGAGCACCTAGAAGATCGGCTTTCTCTTTTGCACTATGGACCAGATTACCGTCAGCATTTCACAGTGGTGGCAGGGACGACCGACAAAAGTTTCCCTCGGCAGCTTTGGCAAGTGACCAGAAGGCCCTACTCCCGGAAGGGTGGCGTGCAAGCTTCTCGCCAAATCTGCCGACAAAATCAAATTTTGCTCTGGCAACAGCTCTTTTGCAGGACCTCGAGGCAGCATTCAGTCTGCGTTTCGCATCAGAGACGTTCGGATCCTTATCAATTACGGCCTTGGTCCAAGCCCTGTAAGCAGCCTGCTTTTGAACCGCAGCTTCGGAGTTGAACGTTGCTTCATAAATACAAAATTCTACAAAATAGTTTTTACGGTTTCACTATGGGAAATTAGTTTTGGTTGTCAATCCGTCATGACAGTCAAGAGCATAGCCAGTTATTAATTCTACTAAGGATACATACATACATAAATACTACTTTACATAGGATACCTATGTAAAGAAATTTTAAATGTTCAATAATAAAATTTCCTTAGAAATATTCTGAGTTTGATTAAAATAAAATCTACATGATGCGTACAGGAGAAATGATTTTACTTCAATATGTTCAATGATAAATGATAATTATTTATCATTAGTTAAAATACACGGGAATATAATTTTGAGCATTTTGGTATACACTTTATTTTGCCTTTGACTGTACAACTGTACAATTATTAACATCGAGTTATCACTCCCATTTCACCTTTTTTGGAGTGATGGGAACCGATGCTTTTTTTGCGATAGCCGACATGTTTAATGGTACGGCATTTTTAAGAGTCTCCAGCAAGCAACGTTCAACTCCGCAGTCTCTGCCCTAAGATCCGCGATATCGGTCACTGGATGTTGTTGTTTCACCTTGATTGACATGGGGCGCTAGAAATAAAGTGAAAGTGCGCTCTAGTCTCTTCCTTGTAGCTGTATCATGAGCTGCCGCGGCGTTATTAACACGCGTTTACTTTACTATCCTGCTCGCTCGCGCCAATAGGCGAGTACGAGCGGGAGGGATAGAAAGTAAACGCGAGTTAACACTTTCATTGCTGACGAGTGCTACGCACTACGCTCGTAGCCGATCCCGTGATTTTTCTGCTTTGTAGCGAAAATGAACCTCCCATAAAGAACTCCCCTCGGGAGTTCCCCGCGCTTAAAGTGTTAATAACGCTGCGACAGCTCATAGTAGGCACACTGGTCACCGTTTCCCCGCGCTAGATTAGTATCAACTATAATACAAAACATACTCATTCTATTTTTATCTCATAACATTTTAAAACTCTGACACTAATTTTAGCCCGACACCGAACTCATCGATATATGTATAAGGTTGAAGTGAAATAAATCAATTTATTAATTCAAAACTGAATTAAAACATCCTCATTCTGTTTTTGACATTATAGTATTCTATTTCATAATTTTAGCCCTAGATATATCTGAAATAAAAATGAAATAAAATACAATTTATTTACGACAAGCACAATGAACATATTTTTTTCATCACACTTGCTGTCTAAGCGCGCCATTGCTTGCGCGCGCAGCGGGAGTAATAGAAAAGTGAAATTCCCTAGGGAGTAATAGAAATGTCAGTACGTCATTTAATAATATTATGTCTTAAAACTTATTTTTTGGTTGGCAAGTGTGATGAAAAACATTGTATGCATCACGGTCGGTAAGCGGAATACTAACTCGAGTCATAAAAGCCCTCCGCCTAACGGCGTCGGGCTTCTAACACTCTCGTTAGTAAATCCGTACTTACCTCCCTTGATGCACAATGTACTAATACGGGTCTATATCGAATCGCATAAAAGTATTGTTCCGAACATTATGTCGCATAAGAATTTTAAGCCGAAAATTGTTTCGCCGAATTATTGTTTCGCATATTTTTCATGTGTCGAAGTTTTTGCGCCTAAAGTCGTCTATCCGAAACATTATTCCTCCTAATGCTTATTGTGTCTAAGATTCCTTTGCCGAAATTGTATTATGCATATGTTTGATGATCCTAATATTGTACATTCTAAAATTGCTGCTAAACATAACGCGTACTAAAATGAAATACGATCCGCCAACATGTCGACGGAGCCCCTAGCGGGGCTCCTATTTCCGCTCTAAGGGACAAAAGATACCTAACGAACCTATCCAGGTGGATTACATGATTTTGAAATATTTTTCTTTTTCATGTGGGGGGCTCCGCCCCCCGAGCCCCTCTTGTGGGGGGCTTCGCCCCCCCGCCCCCCCTTTTTTGGTCTTTCTCCTAGCAGCTGGAGCAGACCTAGTATTGTAAAATGTCTAAGATTAATGTTTTAACCTAACTTAACCGTATCGGTTCTGCCCCTCTCGTTTTTCTGCAATCAGGTTATCTACAAATAGCTAATTCCATTTGATAGACGTGACAACTTAATATTGATGTAGTTTAAGTTAGTTTAAAGGACTAGTGCTGGTATTTTAGCCACTCCAATAATAATGCGAAATATTTTTTATGAGAATCAATATTAGTAATATTACATTTTAGATAATTTAAAAATCTGCATACGAATATTCGGCAAAACATACATTAGGACTTCTATATGTGTATGCATAAAAATAATTCAGCGTAACGATTATTATGCCATTCAACAATATGCCAAATGTTTCGGCCAAAACATTTTCTGCACAATGAACATTATGCGATGAGACGGGCACCCATTTTATACACATCTTACAAATAAGCACACAACAACAGCTTGCCATAAAAGGGTCACAAATCAGCATGTAGCTGGCTAAGCCAGCGCTGCTCTTCCGTTGTGACCCAATTGTATTCAGAAAATTTCTTGACAACACGAAGTGCAATTTTGAAATAAGATAGGATGACTCTTAAACAGTAAAATTAGAGTTTTGTGTATGGTAAGTGATCTGTGGTTGAAGTTTTTTCATTACTACCCCGAGACTGAGCGATGACAGAACTTCGTGATTCGCCATAATTGTCTTGTTTTGGCCTAGTTTGCTTTTTTCAATAAATATTTATTTAGCTTGCGATGGTAACAAAGTTTATGAGAAGTATTTGCGAGATGAGTATTACGCATAAAATGCTATAGCATTCGTGTAGTTTTTTGTTTATTTTGGCCTATGACATACTGTCAAACTAAATAAGAAATACTAAAATTTTATTGAATCTGTTCTTAACATTAAACCAACGGTGCTTCTACTTTTATATATTTATTAATATAGATAGGAAATCTCTATATTTTTGAATACATAATATAATTACGAATAACCGAGAAATTGCATTCTAATAGTTGAGGAACATAGGTATACCCAGGGATCGGAACCGTTCTCGATTAACCATTTGATATTGTTTTTTAACCGTTATTAATTCCGTTCGTATTAGTAACGGTTAACTACGATAAAGGTTTTGTAGATGAACACAATATTTCTGGTTCACAATATTCAAGATGAACGGAAAAATTCCGTTCTTTGACATAACGGTTTTGACAAGAACATTATATGATTTATATGAAAGAACAAAACTTTTCTGGTTACCGTTACTAGAGATGAACGAAAAATAAAGTTCCGTGAACCATTATTAAACTGTTCGCGATGACGTAAACATGCCGCCACTCGCTCTCTCTTTTCCACGCGAATATAGTTCGTATTTTTATTTCATTTGACTAGCCATTTAGGTTTGACGTGTGGTATTGGCCGCATGATGAAAAAGGTTTAAATTGAATTAAGTGAAAGGATGCAATATGTGCTAGCAATTCTGGCGCCTCCTAGCGCCGTCGACGGGAACTTGCCTGGAAATTGGTTACCTGACAACGAGTTGTTGACTGAGATGTCAATGTTTTTTCCGACATAATGTTCATATTTAACTATCATTAAAATTAAGTTTTGAGTATTAAGTTAAGCTGATGTCTAATGATATACATAAATAATTATGTTTATAATGGTAAGTTTGTGAACTTTCTGATTAGTAGATATTTCTTTCTATGTTAATTTTAGAGTTTAATGAGAAGGAGGTAAGACGGAGGAGTAAGACGCCCGATGTTGGTCTACTACCGGCACCTGTCTTGTAATATCGGCTCGGCTCCTTGGTAAATAAATATATATACTTACTATAACCTGCACTTATTGCATTCATACTCCTAATACCTACGCAGTTATGGGTGCATACCACTCGTCTGAATAGTCAACATAGTAATAGGTACGATACGTGAATTGCTCAAGAAGACAGTTGCAGTTCCTATTATTTCCCTTAATGGAACCCCGATGCTTGGAGTCGCGTTCTATTGGCGTCAGGTGAGCTTAGCACAACTAGCAATATGGCGTGAGGCGTTGCTGGCTACATTCCGCCGGACGCAAAATGACTTTGTCCCACAATTACGTATGTTGTTTTGTTATGAATTCATTATATCGTAACTGTGGAATTTCTTCTCAAAAGGGCTTATTTCCACTTTGTCAATAGAGATAATTTCTCTTATGGAAATATAGAAAAAATAATCCTTATTGCCAGAGTAGAAATAAGCCCTTTTGAAAAGACACAAAGCTGAGTTTACACTTGCAAGTTATTGCCGCAAGTTTTTAGACGCAAATCATCATCATCATCAGCCTATGATAGTCCACTGCTGGACGTAGGCCTCTCCTATTTACTATGCGTATAGGCGCATTAGGAGGCAAATACCCATAATCGCCACGCTGGGCAAGCGGATTGGCGATCGCAGTAGTATGTCCACTATGATGACTCTGCTGCCCATCATCAATCTTTTATCAAATAATAGTCAGTGACACTTCAATCCCTTAGTCGACTCTTACGACACCCACAGGAGGAGTTGGGGTGGTGACAAAATATATTCTTACTGCCATCACCACACGGCAAATATTGGTAGGAATTAGTGGCAAATATCTACAACTCTTTTTTTCAAAACTTGCAGGGTCGCGTTTTATAAAGTTACAATTTACAATTTGCTGTTTGTCTCTTTTTCTAGCCAATATATTATGTGCGTGCGTTAGAGAGGCAAACAGCGAAATTGTAAAATGAAACTTTATAAAACGCGACCCAGGTCTAAACTCGGCTTAGCTCGTTACTTCCGCAGTTGTGATCTTGAACTCTATTAACATCGTAGTAAAGTTCAAATTTAAACGAACATTTCTTTGGCGAATGAAAGTATATTTTCTGTTTATCTATCTGTTTACATATATGCATGTGTATATATGTATGTATATGTGTGTATGCATGTGCTCGTGCTTAAATAGGTACTTATACCACATCTAAAACCTATTTTGTCCCACGTTTGTCCTATTTGTCGTAAGTCCTATTTTTTAATCATAAAGTAGCTAGTAAAATAAAATAAAATGGAAACTATTATATATACTTTTGATGGTAAGGTAATTATTTATACAATCAGCTTTGCGTCTTAATGAATTAAATAATATTTACTGTCTTAAAGTTTACCTCTTGATGTAAATGCTTGTATTATTATGCACAATGTCACATGTTATGTAAGTTGTTAAAGTTTAAATAGTCTTGGGATGTCGGAATCCCTATTCAAGTATTCATAATTATAGGTATGCGGTCGCCTACATAGATATGTTGAAACCTGTATTCAAACTTAAATCTTCGTCCCCCAATAATGGGTTCCAAACTGTTCGCATGTTTGTGTACGTGATTGTAGGTATACGATCTCATACGTAACAGTAACAATCAAGTTTTTTTTTCTTGGAAGCCGACACCTTAAGATTATTTTCTGTGTACCTACTTAGCGCAACTATAATCTAAGGAAACTGTAGGTCTTATGTTCACTACCAGTATTTTATGTACACCTTAATGTAAATGACCGTTTGTTTCTTACAATAAATAAATAAAAAATAAATAAATTATCTGTCCATCCGTCTGTCTGTATGTCTGTATGTTTCTCTGTCTGTCTGATTGTTTGTCCGTCCGTCTATACGGTCATTTGTTTCCGCAAAGAAACGTGTTTCGACCAAATAGTATTCGAAATTATTGCTTTTACAATTATTCTGGGTGTATTTCTTAGGGTTCTGTAGTAAATTAGAAACCGTCACAGATTCACCATGTGCATCCACCTGTCTGTCTGTATGTCTGTCTGTATGTTTGTCTGTCTGTCTGTCAGTCTGTTTGTCTGTCTGTCTGTATGTCTGTCTGTCCGTCCGTTTGTTTCCTCCAAATTATTGCTTTCTCAATTATTCTGGGTGTAAGTACTTTTTAGGATTCTGTAGTAAATTAGGAACCCTTGCATTTTGCATCCATCCCTCTGTCTGTCTGTCTGTCTGTATGTCTGTCTGTCTGTCTGTTTGTAAGTCTATCTGTCTGGCGGTTTGTCAGTCTGTCTGTCTGTTGATCTGCCGAGCTTTCTGTCTGTCTGTTTGTCTCTCTGTCTGTGTGTCTGTCTATCTGAACGGACTGACTATCTGTACGTCCGTCTGTCCGTCCGCTTGTTTCCGCAAAGAAACATATATCGACCGGTTATTACTTGAAATGGTTGCCTTTTCAATTATTCTGGCTGTAAGATATTTTTAGGGTTCTGTAGTAAATTAGGTACCCTTACATTTTCGCCATGTCCGTCTGTCTGTCTGTATGTCTGTCTGTCTGTTCATCTGTCGATCTTTCCGTTCTGTCCATCCGTTGTCTGTCTGTTTGTCTGTCGGTCTGTCTGTCTGTGCGTCCGTCTGTCTGCTCGTTTATTTCTGCAAAGAAACATATTTCGACCGGATATTACTTGAAATGTCTGTCTGTCTGTATGTATGTCTGTCTGTTCATCTGTTCATCCCTCTGTCTGTCTGTCTGTCTGTCTGTCTGTCTGTCTGACCCGTCTGTCTGTCTGTTCATCTGTCGATCTTTCCGCCCGTCTGTCTACCTGTCTGTCTGACGGTCTGTCCGTCTGTCTGTCTGTTCATCTGTCGATCTTTCCGTCTGTCTGTCTGTTTGTCTGTTCATCCGTCGATCTTTCTGTCTATCTGTCTGTGTGTCTGTCTATCTGTCTGTCTGTATATCTGTCTGTCTGTTCATCTGTCCATCCGTCTGTTTGTCTATCTGTCTGTCTGTCTGTCTGTGTGTTTGTATGTCTGTTTGTCTGTCGGTCTGTATGTCTGTCCGTCCGTCTGTTAAACCGTTTATTTCTGCAAAGAAACATATTTCAACCGGATATTATTTAAAATTGTTGCCTTTTCAATTATTCTGGCTGTAAGTACTTTTTTACGGTTCTGTAGTAAATTAGGAACCCTTATATTTTCGCCATGTCCGTCTGTCTGTCTGTATGTCTGTCTGTCTGTCTGTCTGTTCATCTGTCTATCCGTTGTCTGTCTTTTTGTCTGTCGGTCTGTCTGTCTGTCTGTCCGTCCGTCTGTCTGCCTGTTTATTTCTGCAAAGAAACATATTACGACCGGATATTATTTAAAATTGTTGCCTTTTCAATTATTCTGGCTGTAAGTACTTTTTAAAGCGTTAATAGACGTTCGAACATGGTCCACTCCGCACCGTGAACTTGGTCCGCTCCGTACCAAATTCGATGGTGTGTTCAGCGGTCCGCCGACATTATTATTATTATTGACGGTGCGGTCGGTTCGATGGTTTTCCCACAGGATTTGGTGCGGTCCGCACCAAGTTCGCTCGTGTGGACGGCGCCACCGCACCGTACAGCGCTTACTTGTAGGTAATTAATTAAAAGTAAACAAACAATTCGTAAATTTTCGGGTATTTATGAAATTTATAGACATAACAGTGTCTCATAAATAATAATGTGCCAAAATGTAATTATTATTTTTTTTTTCAAATATTAGTATAGATAATAATGTTATTTTCTGTTTATGTATGTAATAATAATGTTGTAAACAATGTGACATGTAAAATTATTGTATTTTATCAATAAAATTTGATTGATTGATTGATTGTAGCGACGATAGTTGCCATAACTAACGCGATTTTAGCTTTTTTGGATAAAATCGGAGGCATATCGACGTGATCACTGTCTGGTAGCACGAAACGCACTGGACCGTTTTTGAACGGTGCGATGGTGTGGCGAGTCGAGCGCACGTACGGACCGGACCAAGTTCGCGCTGCGGAGTGGACCATATTCGAACGTCTATTAACGCTTTTACGGTTCTGTAGTAAATTAGGAACCCTTACATTTTCGCCATGTCCGTCTGTCTGTCTGTATGTCTGTCTGTCTGTCTGTTCATCTGTCTATCCTTTGTCTGTCTGTTTGTCTGTCGGTCTGTCTGTCTGTCTGTCCGTCCGTCTGTCTGCCCGTTTATTTCTGCAAAGAAACATATTTCGTCCGGATATTACTTGAAATGTCTGTCTGTCTGTATATATGTCTGTCTGTTCATCTGTTCATCCCTCTGTCTGTCTGTTTGTCTGTCTGTCTATCTGATGGTCTGTCCATCTGTCTGTCTGTTCATCTGTCGATCTTTCCGTCCGTCTGTCTGTCTGTTTGTCTGACGGTCTGTCCGTCTGTCTGTCTGTTCATCTGCCGATCTTTCTGTCTGTCTGTTTGTCTCTCTGTCTGTGTGTCTGTCTATCTGAACGGACTGACTATCTGTACGTCCGTCTGTCCGTCCGCTTGTTTCCGCAAAGAAACATATATCGACCGGTTATTACTTGAAATGGTTGCCTTTTCAATTATTCTGGCTGTAAGATATTTTTAGGGTTCTGTAGTAAATTAGGTACCCTTACATTTTCGCCATGTCCGTCTGTCTGTCTGTCTGTTCATCTGTCGATCTTTCCGTTCTGTCCATCCGTTGTCTGTCTGTTTGTCTGTAGGTCTGTCTGTCTGTGCGTCCGTCTGTCTGCTCGTTTATTTCTGCAAAGAAACATATTTCGACCGGATATTACTTGAAATGTCTGTCTGTCTGTATGTATGTCTGTCTGTTCATCTATTCATCCCTCTGTCTGTCTGTCTGTCTGTCTGACGGTCTGTCCGTCTGTCTGTCTGTTCATCTGTCGATCTTTCCGCCCGTCTGTCTACCTGTCTGTCTGACGGTCTGTCCGTCTGTCTGTCTGTTCATCTGTCGATCTTTCCGTCTGTCTGTCTGTTTGTCTGTTCATCCGTCGATCTTTCTGTCTATCTGTCTGTGTGTCTGTCTATCTGTCTGTCTGTATGTCTGTCTGTCTGTTCATCTGTCCATCCGTCTGTTTGTCTATCTGTCTGTCTGTCTGTCTGTGTGTTTGTATGTCTGTTTGTCTGTCGGTCTGTATGTCTGTCCGTCCGTCTGTTAAACCGTTTATTCCTGCAAAGAAACATATTTCAACCGGATATTATTTAAAATTGTTGCCTTTTCAATTATTCTAGCTGTAAGTACTTTTTTACGGTTCTGTAGTAAATTAGGAACCCTTATATTTTCGCCATGTCCGTCTGTCTGTCTGTATGTCTGTCTGTCTGTCTGTCTGTTCATCTGTCTATCCGTTGTCTGTCTTTTTGTCTGTCGGTCTGTCTGTCTGTCTGTCCGTCCGTCTGTCTGCCTGTTTATTTCTGCAAAGAAACATATTACGACCGGATATTATTTAAAATTGTTGCCTTTTCAATTATTCTGGCTGTAAGTACTTTTTACGGTTCTGTAGTAAATTAGGAACCCTTACATTTTCGCCATGTCCGTCTGTCTGTCTGTATGTCTGTCTGTCTGTCTGTTCATCTGTCTATCCTTTGTCTGTCTGTTTGTCTGTCGGTCTGTCTGTCTGTCTGTCCGTCCGTCTGTCTGCCCGTTTATTTCTGCAAAGAAACATATTTCGACCGGATATTACTTGAAATGTCTGTCTGTCTGTATGTATGTCTGTCTGTTCATCTGTTCATCCCTCTGTCTGTCTGTTTGGCTGTCTGTCTATCTGATAGTCTGTCCATCTGTCTGTCTGTTCATCTGTCGATCTTTCCGTCCGTCTGTCTGTCTGTCTGTCTGTCTGACGGTCTGTCCGTCTGTCTGTCTGTTCATCTGTCGATCTTTCCGTCCGTCTGTCTGTCTGTCTGTCTGTCCGTCTGTCTGTCTGTTCATCTGTCGATCTTTCCGTCTGTCTGTCTGTTTGTCTGTTCATCCGTCGATCTTTCTGTCTATCCGTCTATGTGTCTGTCTGTATGTCTGTCTGTATGTCTGTCTGTCTGTTCATCTGTCCATCCGTCTGTTTGTCTATCTGTCTGTCTGTGTGTTTGTATGTCTGTTTGTCTGTCGGTCTGTATGTCTGTCCGTCCGTCTTTCCAACCGTTTATTTCTGCAAAGAAACATATTTCGACCGGATATTATTTAAAATGGTTGCCTTTTCAATTATTCTGGCTGTAATTACTTTTTACGGTTCTGTAGTAAATTAGGAACCCTTACATTTTCGCCATCTCCGTCTGTCTGTCTGTTTGTCTGTCTGTCTGACGGTCTGCCGTCTGTCTGTTCATGCAAAGAAACATATTTCGACCGGATATTACTTGAAATGATTGCCTTTTCAATTATTCTGGGTGTAAGTACTTTTTATGGTTCCGTAGTAAATTAGGAACCCTTACAATTTCGTCATGTCAGTCTGTCTGTCTGTTCGTCCGTCCGTCTGACTGTCTATCTATCTGTTGGTTAGTCCTTCTTTCCATCCATCTATTCTTGGATCCGTCTAGAAATAGAAATAATTCTTAACAAACACAAAAAAAGAAACAATGTCCAGTAACAAAAAATAAAAATAAATTATGCGTTATTTCCGCAATTGTGATTAAGAACTCTGTTAATAACATTTTAGAATTCAAATTTAAACGAGCTTTTTTGTTACTGGCTGTGAAAGCGTTAACACTTTTTTCGTTAAAAAAAAAAATTGTTATGATCGGGCGTAGTTCAAATAAAAAAATAAAAAACCCTTATAGTTTCGCCATGTCCGTCTGTCCGTCTGTCTGTCCGTTAGTCCGTCTGTCTATCCGTCAGCATACTCCTCTAAGCATGGTGCTAGAGTGTGTCAGCGCTCTATCACTCTTCATCTATCGTTTCGTGCGGTAGTCCGTCTGTCTGTCCGCCCAATGCTTAGATCAGTGACCATTTGCAATTAGTTGGGGCATTAGGTAGGGCTTGTCCATTAATCACGTCATACGCTTTTGGTATGTTTTAAACCCCCCCAGCCCCCATGGTGATATTTGGTGATATTTTCAGGACCCCCCCCCCCCCCCCTAGCCAATATCACGTGTATTTTTTTGCCAACTGAAGTGGTCCTTTTAATAACACTTGAATTTACGTAGGTACTTGTTTGCCAACTACGAGCTAAATGATCGCGAAGTTTTAAAACTTAGTATTTAAAAAGTATTTTATAAAAAAATAAAGATTTTTTTATCCAGACTCCAACAAATGCTCGGCCACAGCAGACCTATTCGTTTGACGCTTTTTAACAGCCGTGATATGTTCCTTGACCCTTTCCGCTATGGTGCGTTTAGTTTCCCCAATATAGGAACTACCACAGCTACAATCGATCTTATATAAACGCCCGGTGTGTGATAAGGTAAAACATCCTTAGGCGACCTTAGATACCTTAGATGCCACCTTTGATAACGGCATATAAACGGTTGGTATGGAATACTTATTCAAAAGCGTACCTACTTTGTCCGTTACAGCCCTGACATAAGGCAAAAATGCTGGTCGCCTCGCAACATCTGAATATTTCTTCCTCGGTATTTGTCTGGGTTGCCGTCTGTTCATTATGTAGCCATTTCTCTTCAGAACCTCCTGAACGTGCGATAACTCAATTTCCAGAAATTCAGGGTCACAAAGGTCATGTGCTCTGTTCTTTAGAGAATTAACAACAGACTGAAGCTGCCGGGGTGGTGGTGAGACAGAGCGTTCAAATACCTGTCCTGTGTGTGTGGGCTTCCCTACTTATAAACAGTGTGCGCCAAAGAACCATCATCTTGACCTATCACCTTCACGTCCAGAAAAGGCAAACTATGCACCGATTCCAATTCATATGTGAATTTGACTTTAGTATGAATGGAATTGAGATACTAGAGTAATTGCTCAACTTCATGCTTGCCACCTCTCATAACGCAGAAGACATCATCGACATACCGATTTTGTATTGTAAAGGACTTATGAAAAAATCATAAGTCCTTTACAGTACAAAAGAACCAAGGCAATTTGTATCTTCTCTAGGGCCACACGGCTCACCCTGCATACGTTTTCGGATGGAATAAGTGAACAGTGGCCTGTTAAAACAGGTTTGAAATGAAGGCTCGCGACGGCTCACCGGTGACCCCCGTGGCCCCAATGGTTCAACATGGTTAGGCTCACCGGTGACCCCTGTGGCTCCAATGGAAAGACTACATTTTTGGCGTGGCGTTCATCGTGTTAAGGTGCGTGCAAACCAAAAGAGCATTCGCTGTTCTATCCCCCGCTCTACGAAATCAACCAATCACGTTTTGTGTAACGATCGAATTTCGTAGAGTGGGAGGTTAGAATAGCGAATGTTCTTTTGGTCTAAATGCACCTATAGAAGGCGAGCAAAGTAATCTCGTTCTTGACCAACATTGCCCACCTCAATTTAGTGCTTAAAAATAGCTCGTATGACAATAATACTACGATCACAGAAGGTTTTTGGGCAATTCTACCATTTCATGTTATAACTCAGGGATAAGTATAAACAATTTTGAGTAAATTGGTTGGGCAATGTTACCTACCCGTTTTCGCTCTTTTTCATACAAGGTCCACTAACGCAATTCGCAAATGCTAGGGTTGTCACTTTTAAGTAGATATCTTAACTAAAAACGTTTAACTTTTGTTCAAAGTATTAATATACTAGTGAAGTAAAACAGTCCAAAATGTATTATTTGTTTTAATGCAATAATAATAAAACCGTTTTTTGAATGGGAATCAATATAATATTATATTGATATAAATATCAGCCCACTAACGAAGCAGCAGACAACGAAAC